>KK119634.1:43397-64466 GCA_000611955.2 Stegodyphus mimosarum
TGTTTAATGGCTCAGTAGGGTGAATTTCTTACACAAAAAGAAGGGAAATGTAGGGATTAATGATTAGGCTTTTAGATGCTTTTTCTCAATGAGGGAAAATTTATATAATGCGAAAAAATAAAAACGCCTTTGAAAGAGATAAATGGTTAAGGTTCCAGGGACATCAGCATTGACATTTCATCCCAATCTATTGAACACGGAATTCCACTCCAGTCATTGCGAGCGAGCGATGATCGACTTGTTGGCCACCCCTGCTGTTGACCAATGATTCTCAACTTTTTTTTTTTTTGTCGCGGCACACTTTTAACAATTTCAAAATTTGGTGGCACATGAAGAAATGTTTATTTACCTATAATACACTATGTAAAATAGTTTATGATAATAATTTTGAATGCAAAATAAAATAATATGTGCTACAAAAACAGCAGTAGTTTATTAAGAGATTAATACAAGTTAAGAATACTTTTAATGAGAAATTTGAACTTGATGTTTTTTGATAATTTCATTTATATTTGGTCATAAAAATGATAATATTACTCTCATATCATCTTCTACATGTAACAGTCTTGATCTTTGATTCATTTTTATGTTGGTTAATACTGAAAATCTGAATTCAAGCAAATAAGATTTAAAAAATTGGAATAATATATTTAAAGCTTTTCTGGCCATCATGGGATAATCGCATCTAATGTTAATCCAAAATGAATTAATTGATTCTTCCAAATATTTTAAAATTAAATCTCTGTTATTAAAAAGTGAAATTAGTTCTTCTTCATTCAAAGTTAATTAAAATACAGAAGTATTCGTTATCACAAATGGATTACGAAGCCAATCAAGTTTTTTTTTTATATCTAAATTTGGAAAATAATGAATAATTATCTCCTCTAATGTTGTCAAATGGTCAATAACGATTTTATGAATAATTTTATTAAAATCTTTTGGAACTGACTCAAACTTTTCCAAATTGCCTTCCTGAGCTTTATTCTTCCATAAGGTTATTTGTTTTTGGAATCCCAACAGTTTATCTTTTGAGTTTAATACATTTTCTTTCGGCCCTTGCATACTTGAATTTATGTTATTAAAAATAACAAAAATGTCTGATAAGTAAGCTAGTCTCCCATCTGCACCAATCAGAACTTCTCAATTTAAATTAAGTATTGAACGTGCACGAAAATGCTTCAAAATGTGTTCTCCTCCAGAGCTCCAAAATCGGCTTGGATAAAACAATTGCAGTGCTTAAAAACCAAATTTCGCAATTCTCGTGTGCTGTATACTAGGATTAAACCCATTATAATTTTTATATATATTTCTAAAATATACATTTCTACAAATATACATTTTTTAAATTTGGCGGTGCAATTTTAAGGATTTGGTGGCACACAAAAGTGTTCGTGGCACAGTAGTTGAGAACCACTGGTGTAGACAATGATATTAGTCAGTAGACATCTTGGTGCTTCTTTTGGCCATTAATTTATGTGTTTAAATTTTAATGAATTTTGTTATAATTATAAATTTGTAACTTTTATGAGATACAACAATTTGTAAATAATTTCCCCCCCCCTCTATGGCGAGACTTAAGCCAACTTCAGCTTGGCCACTACATTGGCCAGAAGTGGTGGTCACTTCATTATGGAGGCACTTAATAGGTGGGCCACCTTTGCCTCCTATGAAGGGATGGACAATTACGACCATGTCTTCTCTGGGTTTGGCCCTTTGGTATCGCAGTCAGCTTCCCTGACCATTATACCGTCTGGGATAAATGAAATGTACTTTTTTAGTTGCTGATGTTATTTCTGAGTTGGTACAGTAAAACTTTCTTCACCCTAGATTTCAGACCATTTTAATCTTTTATTGAGGAATATGATTATCAGTAATATTTAATTATGTTTTCAGAAATATTATCACTTTCATATGCATTGATGCAAAAAAATTTTTCATTAATATGTTTAGACTGTTAAAGAGGTGGCAGTGACACAAATAATGTTTTTCTTTTGCTGACATTCAGGTCTGTAATCAGTGGCTAAGGTCAAATTTATGTATTTATCAGTGGGAATAAAACATTTACTTACCTTTATCGGAACTGATTTTTTAAAAAATTACATAGGTAAGTAATTTTTGTACTTGTATTATGTGATATAAATGTTTGATTTAATTTTATTTTCAATGTATGCTGATAAATAAAGAATGCTGGAAATTAAAGCTTGGGTGATTGGATTGGATAGTTTTTGTTCTTTTTTCTTATTTGATATGTAAATATTTGTATAGCTGCCATGAATTTTTGGTCCTGTTGTCAGTATTTATCCTCCCCCTTTAACCTTCAATTTACACAAAAGTTTGTAAATGTTAAAAGTAAAGAATGTTAAATTTTTCATGCTTTGTAACATTAACGTCAGTTTTATTTCAGGATTATTGCATTCAAAATATTATAACTGGTAATTATGAACTTGCATGGAATTTGCTAAAAGATGATTTATTATCACGTTTAAAGCCTTTAATCTTGATTTTATCATGGGGAAGGTGCTGTGATGATGTTTCTGCAACAAATGTCATTCAGGTTATGAAAACATGGAATGAAGTAAGTTTTTTTTTTTTAAACTCTTTACCAGAATTTGTTTACAAATAAGATTTTTGTGTAAAATATACATGATTATTTAGGATATTCATTTAATTCATTTTGTGTGTGCAGATTATTGAAAATATAATTAATTTTAGTTTTTTCTTATGTGAAAAATAAGAATTTTTTTAAAGTGAGGTTTATGGATTAAATTAAATGTTATTTATAAGCACCATCATATAATAAAAATCATCTATTGAAGAATCTGTTATTGGTTTCTGTTTTATAGGTGTTGGATGCAAAAGTGAAATTAAAATATGGATTAAATTTACTGAGAAACATGATAGAGAACATTATTTTACAAATACAAGTGTATAAGTGCCAAATATAAATACCATTTTAATAACATTGATCCTAGGTTTTAATTGAACAGCTCTTGTATGTTCTGCATAGTGGGACATCATATTATTATTTTTTAGAAAATAAAATATTTAATTTTATGAGATCCAGATAAATTTTCAAATATTGTATGATAAAGTCATGAAAATGAGCTTTTTGCTTCTATGAAGTTTTTAGAAATATAAATAATTTTTATTGTATATTAGAAATATAAATCATTTTGTACCATAATTAATTGGTTGCAGATAATGAAGTTGAATTTTTAGAAATGCTTTTACTGTTGGATCCTTGTTATTTTTAAATCCTTTATTCTACTGTAGTTGTCATTTTTGGGGGCCATATAGAAGAAAAAGTGTTAAAAATTAAATTTTATCCTTTCACAATGTTTTTAACGTCTTAATGCACTCAACTGAGTTAACTTGTTTACATCAAACTAAATTATTTCTGCAAACACAAGTAAATGTGTTTAAGAATTTTTTTCAGGTATGAATACTTTGGAATATATATAATTTTCTGCTACAGTTTTAAGATAAAATAAAGGAAGAGCTATAAGGTATTTGATGCATATTCAAGAGGTCCAAGGTTCGAGTCCTGGCAAGGGCATTGTACATTTTTCATGCTCCTGCTTCAAAATGACCTAATGACTATACAGAGGTTAGAAAAGGTTCAGTTAAAATAAATAATAATAATAAAAAAAAAGCAGAAAAAAGACCACTTTTTGAAGTCTTATTGGTTCATTAAGGTATTAAATTATTATTTTTTCATTTTAGTTCAGCTGTATTAGTTAAATTTTTTTTTTGAAATTCTAGCTGTAGATTTTTGAGTTATTAGCTGTAGAAAACCATCTGTTTCATCATTATGGATTTTTTACAGATTTTTAATTTAACAAGTGGGAAAAATCCATTTATCATATTAATAGACGGAGATGTAATTTTATCTGTTTTAAAGCTGTTATTCACATTTGTCTGAGCATACATAGACACATAGGTTAAATTGCATGTAATTGCTGTGTCTGGATATGTCCGGACTTCCGTAAATTTTTAATTGTTGAATACAATCTTTTATTTCTGTTTAAAAAGCGCATGAAAAATAAAATATTTTACTTTATAAATAATGTGAAAACTTGACAAGTTCGAAATATTTAAATTTGTTAAGAAGCAAAGATAATTTGGCATGTGGAATTCTAATTAAGGTTAGTTTAGAATCCACTTTGCTGCCATTAAACCACTATCATAATGTTATCAAAAGGATTATCCTGCAGAAAAATGGAGCATTTTGATTAAAATAAACAATTATTCAATGTGATAAGTTCATTTACTTTCTGTTGATTGCTGCATTAATGTAGTAAAACATATATTTATAAAATAAAATAAATTTTTTAGTTTTACTTAATTTCATAAATGGAGGCATAAAATATATTTTTGGAGTTTAGTTTTTTAAGTACAGTATCTGCAAAAGTGAAATCTTTGTTTTATTATCTGCTTAACAGTGAATTGCAGTGGAAGCTGTGATTAGGAATGCCTGTCATCATTCGCAAATCAGTTCACAAACAAATTATCTGAACAAAAAATATCTCAGGTGAAGAACAGTCTCTCAAGTTATGAACAGTCAAGTGAGCAACAACTTATTTTTGATGGTGTCTTCAATAAAGACCTGGCAGCAAGTGACATATATGAATTTTACCTGGAAAAAAATATGATCAGATTATGTTGCACTCATATTTTGAGGACTTAGATACTTTTTTATCTGTGATATTTTGTCTCTAGGCAAAACCATGTACATACTTTTTTTATCTGTGATATTTTGTCTCTAGGCAAAACCATGGGCCTAGACTAAACAATAAGGACATAATAAGGATGGAAGAGAAGATGAATGATGTTCTTTGTTCGGCAAAATGTCTACATAGGATGCAAAGTTTCAAGTTATGGTTAGAACTTATTTAAAGCAATAGCAAACTACAGCATTCTATAATAGTGTCATATCTCATTATAGACACATTTTAAAATGCTGATAACTATAAATAACACTGGACAAATTTTGAGTGAAATGGAGGCCCAGTAAGTCTTAGGCAGAATGCAAAGACAAGATAAAAGGAACCAGTTCTAAAAAGACAGTTATCTGATGTTTTACGGATAGGAACTTCTCAACCAAGTTTAATGTCTCTTCCTTTTCTGTCATCACTTTCCACTCTTGCCGTCCACTTTTTTTCATATGGGTGCGGCAAAATTAACTATACTGCTATTTATTTGTTTAATTTTGTGCTTCTGTATGTCCTAGATTTTATGATTTCCATTAGTTTTGTGTCATAAATTCGGGAACTGAGTACTTTTTAAAATTTTAAATGAGCACCATCTGAAGTCCATGAATGGATTAATCCATTTTGCAGTAATTCCCACAAGGAAAAAAGTTCTGGTTTACAAATGTTTCAGATGTCAGGCGTTCTTTGGAAGTGAATAAGATCCATCAATTGTTAAGTTTCACTGCATAGAAGAACAGGAAAATATCCAAGATAAAAAATATAAGAAGCAAAAATAAAATTTTAATGATATTATTTTGAATACTTTGTTTTAGTTGGTAGTAAATTCTATAATTGTTTAAAAAATTTGCATTTGTTCCAGGTTAATGAATCTCCTTTGAATGAAGTTTGCAAAGAATTTAAAAGAAATGCTTACTTGACAGATTTATTTATTGCATATTATCAGTAAGAGAAAATTTTAATTTTCTACTTACCATTATTGTTTGACATAGAATTATTTATTTTGCATTAAATGTTGTGTTACAAGCCTATAATTCTTATATTGCATAAGATAGGGTATTAAATAGATATATTAAAGATATCTACTCGTTATTTCACAAATTAGGGATTGAACATTTATGAAAGCTTTATACTATTGAAACATGAAATAACCTTTTTTAGCTTGTAAAAGCATTTCAGTTATCAGAAATTATTAATATCCCATATTTTGATATAACTTTCTATTCATAGAAGACCCATTTTAATTTACATAAATTGTTGTTCTATGTTTAGTCAAAAAACATACTGTAGCCTAGATAAATCTTATCAGGTTCCTTTTTTTTGTTGTTGTTGTAAAAAATGTTATATTACTGCTATGAAACTGTTTAACAAACTTCATTTAATGCATCAAAATTCTACTTAACTGAAATGGTGATAAAAAATAATGCTGAATCGGAAAGCTCCAAAACCAGTCATTTCAAAATTTTTTTTAATGAATTGTTTTATCATTTTCTTATTTTCCAGAGGCAAGCCCGTAATTTACAAACTGAGTATCTGATAAGCTTCATATTTACATAGAAAAAGGGCAGGCTATGAAATCTCTGGCCTGGAGATGAACTTTTAGTATCTTTGTTTATTGATGGATTAAGTTAATTAAATTATGCTCTGCTGTAAAAGATTTCTCTAAAATTTAATAAACTGTTAAAAAAATCAAAGAATCTAATAAATAAATTAATGAAACCTTGCACTTCATCTTAAGTATAGTTTTTCTATTTTGGAAGGACTAGTGATTTGCAAGATTTTAGTAAAAAAGTCACCAAATTCTCGCTGAATACATAAAGTGAGCAAAAATCAGTACTACATGTATTTCAAGCTGCAGTCCACAAGGATAACAATAATTGCTACTGCATGGCTGGATGCAAATTATAGCAGATTTTGTATTGCAACTTGGAATACTGTAGCTCATGAAGACTTCAGTTCTCTACTAGAATTTATTATTGCAGCTGTTAGTGACGGTTGTGCCAGTTTCTGTGTTGCCACATACAGATATGTTCAGATAATGAAAGGCTTGGTGAATGTATTGGCTAAACAGAAGTGGAATATGCTATCTGTTAAGAAAAGGCCAGGTATGCCATGTACTCTCGCACTGTTCTGTTTGAAAGTTTCTTCTTTATTGAGACTCTGGAGGTATAAGACAACTGTAGGCTCTAATTTGTTGGTGATATAATTTTGTCTGTCAGAGCACTGGATATTCATACTAAGCATTAAGAGTTGATACGTTGGACCAATATGATGTTGTAACTTGTAAAATTTTAATGATTGATCCCATGATGCTGCATAAAAAAAGTGGAATTCATCTAAAAAGCTCATATTATGCCATTTATGTATCTATCTGCTTTATTCAGTATGCCATTTTTGTTACAGATACACTATTGTATGTTTAAATGTAGGTAAAACTGTAGCCATTTTGCATATATGCTGCAGAGAGATATTATGTCATACATGCTTCATGCATTCCGTCATACATACATACTTGTAACTGTGTACTTTTATGTACCTGATATAAGAAGTAAGATGATAGAACTAACAGAATGATCTCATATAAAAAAGAAACTAGTTTTCCACATTAAATAATTAGCAAACATGATTCCTGTGGGAAAAACTTGTTGCATTCTCTTCTCTTTAACACTGCTTCTAGATAGTATTGCTGATGCTTGTGATGAGTACATTAACTGCATTGTTCATTATTTGTGCATTATTCATCATTCATTTTGTTTGGGCTTTAATGTGTAATACAAACTTCAGGTCTGTTACATTCTTCCTTCATGGTGTTCAAATTTTACAACCAGTAGTTTTTTTTCAATTAAAAAAAAACTCACATTTTTTTAATTTTAATTTTTATATATTTTTTATTTGTAGGGAATTGTACATTTCAAGTAGCAGCAGTAAAATTCAAAACAAAGCTCGAAATGTTTTCATGCAACTTCAGACTCAATCCATCTTAAGTATTCTTCATACTGAGTTTGGCTTGAAAAATATTTCATATGAAAAAATTTTAGAATTCTTGAATTCTGAACAAGGTACCTACATTCTGGATTTTTATCTGTGTTTAGTAATAGTTATAATTGTGCATAAACTGTATTAATTTAAATTAACCCATTAATGCTTGTTAAAATGGTGCAGACTATTAATTTTTTTAAAGGTAATAAAAAATTTAATAGTTCTTGCTCTTTGTTAACAGATTTATGAAAATATTTTAGAAGTGCTTGACCAGTACACATTAACATGCATCTTAGTAGCACAAATTCTAAAATCATCTTGAGTCCCTCAATGAATGAGCACAAAAACATTCAAGAATCATAAAGCTTTTAATTTCAAAGTACTGTATATTTTGTGTGCCATTTTATTTTGTTTGAAAGATGAGCAGGAGAAAAAATACTAATACAGAAAATTTCAAATAATAGATAATTGTTTTTGCTGAAAATTCTAACAATATGGTGCTATGCATTTAATTGCAATATAAACAGTTTTGAAAATAAAACAGCTCATTTCATTTAAAATTAATTTTTTGGGGAACGCCTGGGTTCAAATCCTGGAGAAGGCATGTTTGTAATTGTCCGTCCCTTTATAGGAGGCAGTGGTGGCTGTCTATTAGGTACTTTAATAATAAAATGGGTACCACTTCTGGCCCTTGTAGTGGTGCAAGGCTGATTGGTATTAAATAAATCACCCGGCCATTAACCAAAAATAATAATGAAAAAATTAAATAAAGTAATATATGATAATAAAGAATATATTATATTATTATATTATATGTAAGAAATATAATCTAAAGAACTTAAAGAAGTATAACTGAAAAAAGGGGTACATTTTATGATTTGTCACTTGTATCTGATTAATGTACCCATGTTTAAGTACCCATGTTTTTTGTGAGATTAGTGGATTCTTATAGAATCCCCATTATTTAGATTTAAAAGAAGTTTTTATATATAATGTATGCAATTAAAGGATGCATTTATTTTTCATGTATTGAAGTTTTGCTTTTAATTCTTTTTTAAAAATTATATCTATTTTTTCCTTAGGAAATGCATCTCTGTGCAACGAATCTGTCTCATCATATCTTACCGATAGAGCTATTTACTCAGGATATTTAATTATGATTTGGATAATGGAAGCTTTACTTTTATGTTGTGAATATAAAAGTGTAATTGTTGCTAAAAAACTTGTTATTTCTGATATTTTGTATAAAATGTGTGACTCTGTTAATACATCTGAAAATCAAACAGTTTTCCTCTGCAACTGTGAGTCTATAGCTGAATGTATAAATATTCATGGAGCTCAGTATGCATATTCTAGATTTATTGTTGAACGTCTTGAAAAAGCAAAAAATGAAGTTAAGAAGCTTTTTCCTATTGCTTTCAGGGTAGAAGTTCTGGAGAATATATTTTCTATGCTCTTTTTAATGTCACAGAACTTAGTTGATGCACTAGAACAGTGTTCAGATTCAGATCAAGGTTGTGAAGGTGAAAATTTTGTTCTTCCTGGTAGTGGTACGGAACCCTTTCATGTGATGAAACACTCAACAGAAACAGAGAAAAAATATTCAGATAAATTTACAATGAGTTCTGTAAAAGATCCTATCACACCAAAAGCAAGAAGGGATACATTTGAAAACTACTCAGGTCATAGTTCCAAGAGCACTGAAAGCAATAGTTCTAATGGACTTCAGTCTTGCACGTTTCTTTGCAACGAACTCATAACACGTGACCTTTTGTTTTTATTGAAGGACTCTGTCATAGAAGCCAAAGCAGAAGTGTATAAGGCTATTGGCAATTCTGATATTAATGTAAAAGGCAAGGTGAGTTTTAAGTATCAGTATGTTTTCAAAATAATGTGTTCTTGCATGCAAAATACTGCATTTTCTCTTTATCAATTTTCTTAAGTTTTATTAAATTTTCTGAATGCTGTAAAACTTAATGTCATAGCTGGTTTTATACAAATATTAAACTTTATGCATTTTTATTTTTGTAAAAAAAAACTCATTTTAGAATTCGTAATAGTTTTTTTTATGGCTTGTCAATTCTGTGATCTCTATATTCCTTTTCAATTATCTACCTTAAATGTGATTATGTTTTTCTTCCTCTGTTATAAAAAGGAAAGTTTAGGTGTTTATTTCTTTGGTAATTTTCAAATAGTACAAATTATATGAGAATGAATGAGATGAATGGAATTGAATGACATTTTCATACAATTTGATTGAAAATGAATGATTATTTTACTTTTGCTACAGTTGTTCTGTGCTGCAAAGTTGTTAACATTGCAGAAACTGTGATTTTTTTAGTGAATGCATATTGTATAATTACAAGGTGAAACAGGAGAATTTGAACTCAAACAATCCTGTATTGAATTTTGTCATGATCATACTTTCAGCCTTCGAGTAGTTGTGAGTGGGTTAACCCCTTCCCGTGCCATTTACCTCAATGAAACTTGGGCCCAAGTATTATGGGTCGACGCGTAGTAAACAAGCCAAACTGATGCTCGAGAACAGTCATATTATGAGCTGAAACATAAGTGACTGTGTTATAGTTAGTGTTGCACGATACTGCTGGTGTGGAAATAAACTTTAATCCTTCTGCCTATTATATTTTGTAATAAATAACAGTTTCAAAATTATATTTCATAAATAAACAACACTTTAATCGAAATCCAAGCATCTTCAAAGGTTTAGTCCCAATGAATGTAATAGTACCATGCCTAAAAATAAATACCATACTTCCAAATTATTTGTGTGTTTTTTACTTTCTCCAAAGTCCATGACTGACCTTTCTTTCTGTCGTACCTTTCTCTTCACTACTTTCATCTATAATTATGCGCCTTAGACGCTTTCTGGTTGGTGCAAGCACATCACTATCACTGCTCTCACTTAAATGTTTGATATTTTGTATTTTGTAGGGCTTATTAAATTTTACTAACTAAACTGCTTTGTAAGAGCATTTATGAGAATCGTGACTAACTCTTGTGGTGTGCTGATAGGAACTAACGTTCGATTACGACCGTGAAATTATGATATTAATGTTCACGATCCTGGCTCGTGATGTTTATGTTTGGCCCGGCTTTCTGTTCACGAGCTTGGCTCGTGTTGTTTATATTTGGGACAAAATCTTCGTCACGAGTCAGACTCGTTAAAGCATAGGAAGAGGTTAACATTTTTCTGTCTGACCTAAACAATAGGTGAAGCCCTAAGATATATTTGTTTGAAGTGAGATGTTACTCGTAATGGTTTCCTTTTATTGGAGTAGCAGCAGGCAAGGGAAAAAGAATCAGATTCTAGAAACTTCAGTTAGTTGGTTAGTGTCGTGTCCTTTCATAAGTCAAATGAATCCATGTATGTAAATCACTGCTTTTGCCAGTTCCGCAATCTTTTTAATATACAGCTTTCCCTGGAAAGGAAATTCCCTCAAGCTTTGCAGAGCTGAAAGTATTACCGGAACTTCCGTTAACATAGCAATTACGCTGTTCCTTAACTTTCTAATTTGATCCAGCTTATTACTATGCTATTATTATTATAGGCTATTGTTATTATAGCTGTCTGTTCAAAATTAAAGTTTGAATTTTCACTAATGTTGAAAAGATTTTTTAATTCTAGAGCTGCAGCAGGATCTGCAAAGTGAAAATGAATCTCTATGTCAAACAAACCAAAAGTACAGTTGCTGCAAAAAAATGGATACCTGTATCAAAATGATGTGAGGAGTGTGACATTGGAAAGTCAATAATATATGACATAAAAAAAGAAAGAACTTTTGTGGACTCTAATCCGATATCCTACTCTCAGTTAACTTTCTAAAACCTGACTTAAATTCTCATTCTTCTTTAGGTTGGCATGATCCAAAACACTTTTTACCCCTCCTTTACTGTTCTCTAAAGATAAAAGTCATAAGAGTGGTCATTTGCTCCCTCCATAGATGCAGTAAAATTTACATGTTTCTTGGATGCTGCACAGTAGTCTAGAATAGGTTGCTACATTTGTGAATTTTTCGAGGTTTATTTTGATTTAATTTAAAGTAAACTGTATTTATTTATTAAGAGAAAAATTTATACAATGTTTAAATAACATTTACTATTTCTGATCAATCTCGGTAGTAATTTGTGAATTTTATGTCTTTGTTTTTACTAGAAATTAGGAAATGAGAACAGAACTTGACAAAATATAACAAATATGAACTTTCTTAATATGCCTGCAGTTTGGAATGCAATATTTGACAATCTATTTTTATTAATAAAATAACAGCAATGAATAATTTAATGAACTAATAATAATGAATTCACTAATAATATTCATTACTATTAGATTTTGAGATGAACTTATAGCAATAATAAAGCTTTAAATCTCTTTTTTTTTTAATTATAATTTTGCTATTGTAATATAAAAAAGAAAATCAGAGATATATTTGTTGTGTTTGATTACTGAACTTTAACAAATATTATTTTGGACTATCGGGCAAAGGAGGTATATCTGTAGAGAGAATTTTCTTTATAAAATTGGATTTTGTTTACATTAGTAGGGGGGAAAAATTCCCCGAATACCCATATATGCAACCCATTTTATACTTGCAGTTTGAAGTGAAGTCTGATGAGATAATTTATTAAATCTTTTAATTTTCATGGTGTCCGTAGAGAGAGAGAGAGCACTTTTAGGCTTCTTTTTAATATTTGCTGAAGAGAATTTTAATTTATGATTTAAAATTTTAGGAAATATAAATTTATCAAAAATATTTTTCAGAAGAGTTTTAAATGTTTATAAAGAATTCTGTTTGAATTTTCTTTCATAGGCAGATTTCATTCAAAACCATCATTGTATCCAAAATTCGATTTTTCCTTGATTTTTAGTGAAATGAATATACATATGTTCTACATAATAAATTTTTTAATTTATTTAAAAACGATTAGTCTTTCATACTTTCAAAAGAATAGGGGCATATAGGGTGTTGACATTTACAGTGTAGGAAACATGTATGTTTTTATATTTTTTTCAGTGATCAAAATGATTACCCAGGAGTATTTTCAAAGCAAAATTAAGAAAATTGTTTATGACAAAATTTTTCAAAGTAACTTCTTATATGTCTTTTTGTTAAAATGCGAAATCTTCTCTTTGACAGAATAAAGAATCAGAATCATGAACGGAGCAAAATAAATTCACGAGAAATAGCTCCAAAATGCTGTAATTCCATATAAAATCATAATATGAAACATTGAAAATTCTATGTAAAACCGTAATATGAAACATTGAAAATTCCATGTAAAACTGTAATATGAAACAACGGAGAAAACTAATAATTTAACAATATAGTTTATTCACAATCACCTAAAATGTCTGATTTATATACTGCTGAGTGATAAACGTAGGTTAGCAAATTAAATCAATTATTTCAATAATTTTTCTTAATCTATTTTTTATGGGCTCATCAATGGCGAGCACTAAAGTGCTGAACACTGGTAGTTTTTTCAAGTTCAAATCACAGCTAACAGGTTGGCTTCATGGACGTTTTCATGGTTTTTGTCATAACATCGGTATCAGCCAGCTTTACTTAGCAACTCCTTGATGAAGGCATCCTTTCCCCTTATACAGATAGCTGTCAAGTGCTTCGGTGTAATCCAGTGAACGAACCAAATCAGGCCAATCAAATCCCAGAGAACAGGCTGGTTAAATGTGGATTTTTCCATCAGGAACATAAATATGAGCAATTTTCTCTTAAAAAGACTTCCACTAAAACATATCCCCCTTAAGCAAATAACGTTCGCGTGTAGAGTCATTAGGTTATTTTGATGCTGGAGATGTGAAAAATGAGCAATGCCCTTCTCGGGACTTGAACCTGGACCTCTCGAAATATGCACCGAGTGTGCTAAGCATTACAACTTCAAAGGCATGCTGGAAGGAGGGAGAAAATACCTTATATACTTCCCCTTTTAAAGAGCAACTGGGGATTAGGGAACCCAGTCGCCAAATCCTGGTGGTGAAGAATTATCATCCACCACTTTTTAGTTCATGTGCCACTGTAGAGGCATTAGGTTATTTTTTGAAGCAAAAGACGTGAAAAAATGAGCAGTGCCTTCAACAGGACTCTAACCCAAACCTCTTGAAATATCCACTGAGTGTGCTGTCCATTACACAATGAAGACATGTAGAAAGGAGGGAGAAAATACCTCATAAGTTGCCTCAAAACAGGGATGCCTTCCTGGAGGAATCCACCAGGTGAAAGAGCAGTAAAATCACTCAACACTGACAGTTGACCTGGGTTAAAATCCAGATGAACGTGAGAGATTTTGTGGCTTTCTTAATGTATAATTTGAATGCAAGACAGTTTCCCTTAGAAAATCTTCCATGATGACATCTCTTCCCATAGAGAGATAGCCTTCAAGTTGCTTTTTTAAGTGAATTAATGTAACCTTAGCCTTAGTCGAGGGCACTTGGGGGAAAAGCGGTTTATAATCACGTTACACATGGGGTGAAAAGCCTATGGAGCCTGTTTATTCGCTTGTATTGAATCTAGATTGAACTATCTGTTACCAAACAAAATCGTCAATGGTCTTATCTGCATAACAACTGGGTATAGCTATGTAACTAAGTACCATATTTGCTGGCCTAAGGGAAGAAGCTTAAATGTCAGATGGATTATTTAATTGAGTATAATAGTACTATTGAAGAGTGATGTTTTATGAAGGACTCTGACAGAAGAACTGGCTCATATTCAACTTTTTAACAGAAAAAACTACAAAAAGGACCATACAGATAGTTCATTCACCGGTATCTAAACTGAGTTGTTTACATATGAAAAATTAAGTGATATATGTTCAATGTTATGTTCCTCATGATCATCTGAGTTTAGTTTCTTTTTTCTTTCTTTCTTTCGTTCCTTCTTTTCTTTTCTTTTTATGAATTTTTGCCCTTATGTTTGGTCTTTAATAGAGACATGCTGTATTAAATTCTAATTTTGTTTTCTGATGTGAGATTAGTAATTTTTTTGTTTCATTTTTTTTCTATTAGAGGAAGGTTGCTTTCGTTTAATTAACTATTGCTATTTTTTCAAGTTAACTATTTTTCTGAAATGACGTATGATAAGCTTCGAAGCAGTTTATGCAGAGTGCTAACATCACATGCTTTACATATGACAGTTGACCTCCACTGTAAACCTTTTGCAGAACAAACAGCGCATCTTCTTTGGGAGCATAGATACTTGCATGGTTTTGCATGGTTAAGATTAATATATGATTCTAATTTTAATTTGCACTAGCCCTTTATGTTTCCTTTTTATAATATAATAATGACATGCTTATGATAAGTCTAATCTGCATTTCAAAATTAGTGTGTGTCATGTAATTCTTGTATAAAGATCATGATTCATATACTTACCTAATGCAAAACATCTGCTATATTTTGCAAACCAAAATCTTAATTTTCTAATAGAATTAAAGTGAAATTTTAATTTCACTAACATTAGTATTATTATTTATGTATTCTTCTTAGTTTCTCTCTCCTACCTAACATATAGTTACAATTTTTCTTTCATTCTTCAAATATGTTGTTATGAAAATGTGAAAAACACAAATGTAATTATTCTGCATTTCACATTTACAGAACACCCCTGCACTTTGTGCCAATTTTATTCAGTTTTTAAATTCATGTGTATCTTTTATTCAAGAATGTTTTGTTAAGAATAGAGAATTATTCATTCAACTGCTGTACCCCTTATGCATAAGGTGTATATATATATATATGCATACATGCTTATTGAGTCTTTTGGTTGCTGATAACCAATAGTTTGACAGTGACTGGCCTACGCCAGTAATCAATGGAATACTATTCGGAGATGGTGCAGTAAATTTTTAACTTTTAAAATTAAAAACAAAATTAAGCATACTAGTGTGTATCAAAGCTTTTGGTCATCAACTATCTTCAGACTGATGGTTCACTGCAAATCAATTTTTTAATCATTTGTGTGGAGCATGGAGGAAAAGGTGTAATTATATGGAGACCATATATAAAGCGGTGCCCAACTTTTTTGTATATAAGATCTACTTTTTATCTTAAAATTAGTGGCGATCGACGTGTTGTCATAGGTGTAGTCTAAAGTGGGGTCATAGGTGTAATATACATACAATGTTTATACATTGTGATTCAGTATAAGGTGCATTCCAGCGAGGTATGGGTAGATAAGTAAAATATATGTTCCAAACTATTTTTTAAATCACTTATTAAGTTCTCGAGATTTAGGCTCATGAAGAAAATAAATTTACAAACCGAATTTTTAATAGCAGCATTCTGTACCTAAAAATTCTAAGCATTCTGTACCTTTCAGAATGTACCTTTCTGTAAGCATTCTACCTAAGCATTCTGTACCTTTCATACCTAAAAAATTGGATTTTTCTACACTTTTTCAAGATAGGTTTTTACTAACTTAAAATGAAGTTTAATTTTTTTATGTACTGCCATGTATAAGTAGCTGAACTATTTGTTTGTTAATATTAAAAAGTTGTTACAAAAATGCACAGTATGGATGATATTTTGATTTCAATATTTCACTTTCGCATTTATTTGGGCCAGGAGAGTTTATCATGAAAGAATAACATGGCTTACTTTTTGCTAATCTATCAATAGTTCGCTGAGCATACCTCGTACTGAAATATAGATATAAGGTTTATCTTACCTACGTAAAAAACAACAACAATAATTATTTAAAGATTCCAAAAACTCATGTCAAAGGAAGGAAAAGAACTTGGATAATTATTAACAATATTTATTAATTCAAAGTAACTACAGATAAAGGCCAATTTAAAATTTCCTTTGTTGCCTTAACATCAATGGAAAAACTTGAGTTTGCATGTCCAAAACCAAGGCATGCTAATGAGGTGTATATCCTGACAAAGATAATAATAATGAGTCTTCAGTATGGGAATCAGTCAGGACAGAACGTTGTTTAATCTTTGTTAGTTTCAAGTATGAAAATGTGGATAGGTATGTAGATCCGAAACAAGAATAGATATCTTTGCTTTATTTGGTGACACTAGAATATTTTTCTCAGTTGACATATTTCCAAAAGTCTTCTGCAAATTTTCGGGCTTGTAAGATTAAGTCAGTTTGTAAAATTATAATTTCATTTTCTAGTGCCTTTTGATCCATACGAAATATGTCGGAAACTTTTTGGCCACTGCATTTCACACTTAAATCTTTTTTAAAAAGAAAAGATATGAATTCCACAATTTCTCTCATTTTTTCAAAATCCTGAAATCTTTTCTCAATTTCTTCAATTACTTTTTGGATTTCCGTGACATATTCGTCAACCTTATAATTAATATTTTTAGATTTTTGTAGGTTATCCGCCATATTTGAAAAATGATTCGGATTATTTTGTTGCAGATCTTCTATTAACAAAATAAGTTTTGTTTTATATGCATCTATGCAGCTGATGATATCAATTACTGCTTTATTTTTAACTTGTAATTCTAAATTTAGATGACTTTATATTGAAATAAAATCAGTAAGAAATGCTAAGTCACTAAGCCAAGTTTCATCATTTAAATTTTCACAGTTTCCATCTTGTTTGGGAAGAAAATCTATAATTTCAGGCAATAAATCATGAAATCGCTGCAAAAAATTAACTTATTCATAGCCATTTGATATCTGTATGTAGTAAGAATTCAGGTTGGCCTTCATCGAGCTGTACTTAGAAGAGATGCCATTTGAGAGAATTTTCTTGAATTAACAAATTTAAGTCCTATGTCCATTACCTCTTTTGTGTTTAGTCTCTTGCTAGCTAACACTTCCTGGTGAATTATGCAGGGATAGCTTAAAAAGGCAGGGAATTGATCTTCCTTTTGACATACGGCTGTAAATCCATTTATGCTACCTATCGTTGCAGCTGTGCCATCCGTTGTTGTTGAGACTAATTTAAAAAGGGGCACTTTCAAATCACTGACCAAGTTTTTAAAGGCTTTGAATATGTCTACATCTCTAGTCCTTCCCTTGAAAGAAATCATACCCAACAATTCTTCTTTAGATGTAAATGATTTTTAGATGTAACCATATGAACAAAAACAAGTAATTGTGCCATATCACTTATATCTGTCGATTCATCACACTGAAGGGAAAAACAAGATCATCTATTAATATCATTGTATAACTGCTCTTTTACATTCCCACTAATCCTTTCGATTTGTCACATAACTGCGTTTCGAGACAATTGTAGATTTAAAAAAAAAAAAAAAATTATAAATTCCCTGTTGGAAAATGGCTTACATTTTTTTTGCTAAGAGATAGCTTACTTTGAATGATGCAGTAGTTACTGCTTGTGACTTCAATCTTGGCTTTTTGAAAACACTTTGTTAATTGAGTTTTAAGATCTCTAACTTCATGTTTTCTCAATTCAGAATTTGGTGAAAATCTGTTTGTTACTTGTTATGTAAAGCTAAAAAATGTCTCTTCCAAATTACTACTTTTTAGCAATGTCTACTGAGGTAAGTCAAATTAAACAACATTTATCATTCAAACATTGTAAAAAAGTAATTGAGTTCGCAATCTTCATTAAAGTGATATGTTTTTGATTTCTTCAGTTTACTACTCATGTTCATGGTTGTACTAGAATGCAAAGAAATATGACAGTTTAAAGAATAAATATTGAATTAAATATTTTTTCTAGAAAACTCAAAACTCATGAATTGCAGCTATTATCTGCGTTACATTGAGTGAAATGATAACAATACTGCATGCTACGATCGGACACAGCAATACAAGTGTATTCAAATCTAATAAAGATACATTCAAATTTACAAGAAGTATGTTAAAGTTACAGTATATTTATTACAGTTTAAATACTGAAAGCTTAATTTAAATAGAATTATTGTTATTCCTAATATATTTGTAATACTCTCTCTTATTTTTCTCTCTGTGTAATAACTCCAGTCTAGAGATGTGTTGCCGAGAATGCTCATTTATGCAGATGATGCGAATGCATCACTGCGGAGAATGTACACGGAACTCCACTCCAGTCATTGCGAGTGATCGACGATCGGCCAAAATTAGCCTCGCAATCGACTTGTTGGCCAGCCCTGATATAACATTTCGTGTAATGTTATATGAAGATCAGATGTAATTACATGAAAATTTTTATGGCTATCTTAATAACTTAAATATGAATGATTTTAAGAGTTAGTAGAAAAATTCATTTGAAGATACTGATGATGTTCATTATACCCAGTTTTCATTTTTGCTTAGGTTATCGGTAATTTTATCAAATAGAATTATACGCATAGGAAATTTAGACAGTGTAAAAAATTTAGTTCATTATGTAGTGGGGTTTTTTATAATAGCGTTTGACTTTAGATACATGTATTAAAATCTAACTTGGTGGTAAGTTGACTAAAAATATTTTTGTATTATTATTATTATTCTACTGAAATGAGTTACTATGGAATTATTGGTTTTAATTTCAGTAAATTAAAAGTATAGATTTGAATTTGATTAACTGAAATATGTTTCTTCTTTTGACTCCTCATAATGATGTTATACATTTGGCCTCCAAAAATGCTGCACTGCTTGGAACATATTACCTGTAGTTATAGAGACATTATTGTATGTAATATTATAAAAGTTAAGTCATGGGACGTAGAAAATATGTTGCAGCTGTTATTTCAAGGGACTCTTCTTTCCAAAAAATATGTTTGTTGAAGCAGCTTTGTAGAAGCAAATTAATTGTAAATACTAACTATTGCTTACGAATTCTTGGAATATATGACTGCTGCAGAAATGATGTCTTCCATTAAGAGAGATTAAAATTGAGCACACATACTTTATTAGCAGAAACATTTTAAATTAAAAAGTGAACTTTATATGTTACACATTATTTTTTCAAAAACATTTTGTTTGATTTTTTTTAAGTGTTTGAGAAGCTGATTTTATCTGCAAAATATTGTTACATGTTGCTAGTTCAGTATTAAACAATCTTTAATAATATAATATAAGTTATAAACTTAATCTTTGTTTCTCTCTCTCTCTAGCCGAGAAGGGCTGTTAATTTCGTTTTGTCATTTTGGGTCAAAAACTTCAAAAGTATGAATCACTTTTCAAATTATTGCCGCTGAATATTATTTCCCTGTATTATATTTAAAGAAATTGAATAATGCAGAATCTGCATAAATGTATGTATGCTTCTCGCATTATGATAAAACAACAGTACCTAGAGCCATCAAATTTTGAATAACGTACGTCTCCACCCAAATATGGACATCTGGAAGCCCAAATTTGAAATTTGTTTTATTATCTATTTCATATTTTGTAAAGCATTTCTGAGTTTTTGGTTAAGAAACTCAAAGATTTCGAAGCAACCAATGGCAACACTGTACAGGAAAAAAAAAATGACATTTTTATCTCCAGTGCATGAGACTGTATATTGGAAATTCTAAAGATATGCTCTTTTTAAATTATTTTGCGTTATTGCTGTTGAATTGAATTTTATAGTTTACGTGAAAAGAACATGATATTTACTAAATAAAGGAAACACACAAAGTGCTAAAAAACAGTTTGTGTGTTACCTCCAAAGCATTAAAAAACACTTTGTGTGTGGTAAAACGCCTCTTTGGGCATAATATAAAATCTGAAAGCTTTCAGATTTTTTAATTTAATTTAATTAATTTATCTTTTTAATTTTCAGATTGTTACTGAAAGTGGCCAGACAATGACACAAGTAAAAGATGCAACAGCAACAAAGTTATCAATATGTACCGATGATTTACATCAGCGTACATCACAGCTTTTTCAATATATCAGTGAAGCCATATGGCGTTTTGAAATAGTGAAATCTGATATTTTCCAAGAGCCATTTAGTTTTTCTACATTACAGAAGAAGACACCTTATCTCTTTCAATCCCAGCAAAGTGTTTCCTCCTCAGGTCGGTTTCATTTTAAACTTGCATTCTGATATATAATTTATAAATTATATTTAGTGCTCATAATTAAATTGTTTTGCTGTTTGGAAAATTGGAATTTATATCAATAATCTTTTATTTTACAAAATATAACATTTTAATAAGTTGTGTAATAAGTTTTTTAGAATTGTCACATCACAAGTACCATTATTAACTTAAAGATAACACTCCCTTGAATTATAAGACCCTTCTTATTTTAGGATAAATTTTAGGAAATAAAAATGTAGAGCAATATTTATTTTATTTTACAGTTCTTCCCGCCATCTTTCAGAGTTTCCTTGAAATAACAGCATCGATAGCTATGGCTCAAGGACATTTTAGTTTTACATTATTTGCTCTTTGTTTTCAGAAATACCAGTGACTAGTATGAGGGATGCAGACCTAAACAGAAAGACTAATTTGATAT
>KK119634.1:64623-129016 GCA_000611955.2 Stegodyphus mimosarum
TTAAGTTTGAAAAATATTTAGGATGTCAAGTAAGCTCACAAAAATAGCAGTAGCTGTGTTCTGCTAAGTCATTTATCTGAAAATTAATAACAATAATATATATTTTAGTAAGTGCAAAAATGTCTGTTTTTGATAAGGCAAAGAAGTTTGATTTAATAATATTAGCTGAAGAATTCGGAGAAGATGTAAATGAGCAATTTGAAAACGGTGATTTTGGCAAGCAAACAGTAGGATGAAGAATGTGCCAAAGAATGGTTGAATGATAATGAATAAAAAAAAGAAGAAGGAGAAGAAAGAAAGTGCTAAGAAGAAATTGAAGAACAAAAGCACTGAAGACTAAAACCGTCAGAAAGAAACTGAAGAATGCAGGCAAAAAGAAGCACTTGAGGAACGAAAATGAAAGTATGAAATGGAATTTGAACTTCAAAAATTACATATTGAAGCAGAAAATAGGTTTACAAGTTCTGTTGCCAATCAAAATGTTAGTAGTACAGAAATAAATCCAAACTTAGAGGTTCAAAAATTTAGCCCTGCCAAAAATGATAATGTTTAATTATGTTTGATCAAACAAGCTTTTATACTAGAAAATAACATGGCTTACTCATTTGCTTGGCTTATTGCTATCTGATGCTGTTTAGTTAATTGTCAGAAAATGGATGAAATTGCAAATGATTATGAAGAAGTTAAAACTATTTTATTAAAATGGTACAAGTTAACACCAGAAAAATTTCATCGAAAATTCTGTAGGTACAGTAAGAAAGTAGGAAATATATGGAAGAATTTTGCATAAGAAGTTTTTTTAATGAATGGATAAATTACGTAGATACTTTTGAGAAGTTGAGTGATCTTATGATAATGGATCAGATAAAATGTAAAGTGTCTCAAGAGTGAAATATCATTTTATTGAATTAGTCTAAGTTATTTGATTTAGTTGAAAAACTAGATGATTATAGTACTTTGAAGTCAACTTTCAAGAGCAAATAACCAAGTAATGAAAGACCTTTTGATGAACAAAACTTCTTTAAAGTTAATCCAGTTTGTACAGTTAACAAAAAGAAAAAACTCCGCTACAATTGTAATAATTTTGTACACATTTCAATGGACTGCTTGCTGCCAAAACTTTTGTAACATGCCAAGAATGTAATAAAACAAGGTATAAAGCTAAAAATTGTGTTACAAAAGCTGAAAATAATCATTCAAATGATAAGAATGATTCTTCTAAGCAAGTTGACAAAAATTCAGATGAGAGGACTTTATATTTGGAGAAAGCAAATTCAATAATTCTGATGAAGTACAAGCTTTGGGAGTTCTTGTCTCTTAAGTGCTCTGAAACTAGAACCTGCTGTGAGTGAATTATATAGTTTTGGAAATCAAAGGGTACCTGCAGTAACCGCTGTAGGAAGGGTTAAAGCCACTAATGAAATTGATAATGTAAAAGGGCAAGGCATAAGTATATGCATTTTGCTGATCCAAATCGTAAGTATATATTACATTATCATGAGATGGACATGGATTGATTAGTAGTCCAGATTTTGGACTATATGCTACAGTCTTTAGTCTGAATTTCAGACTTTGTAGTCTATGTTTGTCTGAAATATTCCTTTTGGTGGTAGTTCTAATGAACTGAGTTCTGTAGTTGATTCATCATCTTGGTCTGTTATTCTTTATTAATTATTAATTTTGCTTCTTTGAGATTCTACATAATATTATTTTTTCAATTGTAAAGAATTTTTGCTGCATATGCTGAAATTTCCTGATTAGAAGCAGTCACTTTTTTTTTCAGTTTCCTCTTTAAACATGTTTAGGGGTTTCATCAAAGAACCGATTTTTATATTTTGACAGTTCTGAAATGCAGAATTCAAGTTTAGGTGTAGTGCTGACAAAGCTTTCAGAGTGGTACTCTCTTTGGTAGAGATAAGAAACTAGTAAAAACAAGCTGCGTTAATCTCAAATAAAAAAGTAATTTAATTAATCTATCTGTTGGTTTCTGATAATATTCACTCAGTCTAATATGGAGAACTATGTCATGCACTTACTATAAATGAAAATTATGGCATTAAATTTTCCACAAAAGTGCAGACTGCTGAAAGAGAAAGTGTGAGGAAATTGATATTTTTGAGACCATTGCTTTCATAGGCATTTCTTTTAATTTGTTTCCTCTACTATTTCAGTATTGGGTAATAGCAGAAATAAACTTAAAATAATGGGATAAATCATTTAAATTCTTGATCAACATTACTTTAAAAATAGCATTACCTAAATTATTGATTATTAAACGTCTGAATGATTTTAATGCAGTGGTGGTCTTGTAGTCACCATCTCAATAGAGCATTACTATTTTTGACAACATTAATAAATATTATCAGTCATGTAAATAATATAAATATAAATAAAATATGTATTGAATATCAGCTCTTTGATGATCATCTCCTCAGAAGATCCAAAACACCTGGAATTTTAGTTGTGAATTTAGTGAACACTGGTTACCATGTTGAAAAATATTTAATTGTACTTATTTTTAAGTAACCTTAAACTGATATACTGTGGAAATGTTGACGTTGTCAAATATGCTAAACTGGAAAAGATGAAAATCCTCACTATGCAAAATTTGTAGTTAAGAGGAATGCTTGCCAAAATATGCATATCAGTAGCCAAATAAATTAGTGTAGTTTTATTTATTTATTTTTTAAATTTCAGAATTATGAAACTTTTGTATGAAATTGATTATGTTATCCATAATTAAATAAATTTTCTTCCCTCTCTACCTTTGCAGATGGCACTGACAAAGAAAACAAAAAACGCCGAAAGAAAAAGAAGAAGCATAAGCATAATTTCTCTAGTCACAAAAAAGATTCTTTTGCTGAATCAAGTATCATCCAGTGCATGCTGTCATCTCCTGAAGCTCTTTTACGATATTCCTTGTGGAATAAAAATTTGGTTCAAGCAGGACAAGTCATTAAAGTAAATTTTACAAATAAAAATTTTCATTTATTAAATTTTGTTTTATTTAGCCCACTCTATGTTTTGCTGTTCTTTTATTATCACTATTATTTAAAATTTTTAATTAAATATTTCTGTATGGTTTATTATAAAAGTAATCTGTAATTTTATTTGCATCTCTAAAGTTTTGTTCACTTTATCTTCAAAATTAATGATTTACCTTCTAATTTAAATATATAGTAATAACTTGCATAATCCAACTTCAATCAGTGTGAGTTCACTGTAGTCTGCTTTGAAAATTTCAAAATAAATTTTAATTGACCGAAATAAAAATTTAATTCTGAAGAAAGACTTCATGCAGTTATTTTTTAATGTGTGAATGATCAGTTTTTCGTCCCCTTCATACTGTCAAGTTTGTTTTTGTACAGTAACATTATATGCGGGTTTTAAAGTGAGGCAATAAATACTGAAGTTTTTTTTTAAGGTTCAAATAACATGCCAAATAATGTTTCAGCTGCCTTAAGGTTGTTCTGTATTTAAACCATCGAAACAAAATTTACAAACATTACAATGATTCTTGTTGTTTAATTTCTCCAATAATTTCAGTTTTTGGGGGGATTCCTAATTTATATGTATGTACCTGTGCTGAGACCATTTGTTCTTGAGCTTTGGCAGCTGGTGTTGGAAGAGGTAAGGAGAGCTCTGATGAGGCATACTCCTCATTAATTTTTATCTTGGTTTTGAAAACAGTATCTGCAACTTGTTAGAGCTCATGATGCATTCTTTTATTTTTAATTATGTTTCTTAAATATGAAACGTGTGAAAGATGCCACTTGGCATACTCATTTGTCAGTGAAAATAAAACTGTTGTCCATAATGCGTAAGCTACGTAGCATGAGTTAGTTAACTTGTGAACTTTAAAATTTAATTAATCTCTGTCTATCAATTTTTTATATGATACCTACAGTAAAATCCCTGGGATAATTAAAGATAGGTACCCTTTTTAAGTAATTATAATAATAAGGGGTACAAGAAAAAAGTGTGAAAGTTATTGTCACCAAGAATCAAGAGTGACCCTCTTTAATATGAAACTTCAGTGTAATCAATTTTCATAGTGAAGGTGGGTCATTTTTAAAGCACACCATGAAAAAAGAATGGATGAACCATCATTTTGAAGACATATCAAAAAGGAAAATTAGTTATAATTGCTAGGTATGGCTATGGCTTATTTATCAAAAGTAGTAACTAAAACTGAAAGCACTTGAACCATAGAGTGGCTCTTATTGATATGAAACAATGACTTAATTCAAAAATCTGATATATACACCACATGACTTCCTTTTACGGAATATTAAATTATATGCATTTTGCATTTCATATAAACTTATTGGGTTGAATTAAATCTGCTTCATCGATAGTGCATAAACCACAATAGAATAAATGCACTCTTTGAAATTCACTATATTTGTTTACCATAGTGACACTCTGGTGCTAGCTTCACTTAACAGCGTTACATCTCATTCATTTTATAACTCAGAATGCATAAAAATTATGTATATCACCAGAAGAAAATCTAAAATGATGTGTAAAAGAAATTAAGGAAATTTAATTCAGTTCCCACTTTGTGACAATGCGAAAATACATAAAAACTCAAAATATCTATATTAAAAATTACGAAGTAAATTTTAAACACTTATTTTCTTGAATAAATTCCAGATTCGATTAAGCATGATTTAATGCACAATAATAAAAGAAGGCATTATCTTTGTTGTTGCGAAGCTTAGTTTCTCTAGATTGGCAACAAATCCACTGTTTCTGCTAAGTTTCAAAGGTAAATAAATATGGCTGCCATATGAAAGATGATTAGGCTTAGCTGCAATTAAAAAACTTTTAAATTGTTGATAATTCTAAATATCTTGCATGCAGATTTACTAAGGGCAAAAAAACCGTAACAGGAAGATCAGAACAACATAATTCAATAATTTTTAAAGCAAAAAATGCACAATTTATTAACATATATATAAAAAAAAAGCTCACTGAGCCGAGTAACAGAGTGGATATATGTATATATACGTATATTTATATACTTTTGGTGTAGCCGATTGCAACTGAAATAGGTGCACATGTACATGTTATAGTAGTCCTATATACGAAATTTAAATGTTGTGAGGCTACTCGTTTTTGAGTAATGCGAGATACATACATGCAGACATATGCACAGACTGCACAAAAAAAATCTTTTCAGAATCCATTTTAAATCAGTTTCATAATTTTTTTGGGAAAAAAGAGTCCTTTATTCTGTCCTTACATATGGATGTCACACAAAAACATCGTTAAATTGCATTCAATAGTGGTCAAAATGGATATTTTTTATTGAAGTATGATACCCGAAATTTTTCCGTGATTACAATACTTCCTTTTTACATTGTATAAGGAAGTAAAAATGTTCTGTTGGAAATTCAAGCTAGTGCATTATCTTTACAATGACCTGAAACTGTAGATGACCAAGAAAGTGAGTGAGCATTTTATGCTAAGTCATGGGCGATTTTTCTGTTTTAAGCAGTGAACTAGTACTCACATTGTTAATATTGTTGGTGAATCTGCCAGTCCTGATGAGATGCTGTTTCAAGATTTTCAAAGAAATTAACTGAAATCATACAAAAAATTAGCTGCAAAAATGAACAAATATTAAACATCGAGGAAACAGTTTATTCTGGAAAAAATTTCTGCCATGCACCTTTATAGCATAATTTGAATTCTTATACCCAAGGCAAAGAATTCAAAAGACCTTCTGACACTTGCAATGGATGGAATGCAGTAATAAATTTTAAAATAAAACATGCATAGGTACCACCCAGAAAAATCTAGAGCTCCAGAAAATTTATCAAATAATTATCTTCCAGTGTTATGCATTTAAATAAAGCATGAATGACTAAAGCTTTATTTGAAGACTGATTTATCAACTGTTTTGCTATGAAACAGAATGTCATTGCGGAGAAAATGGATTAGATTTTAAAATTTGATTGATCTTTGATGATGTCCCATCCCATCTGATTGTCTGTAATTTAAATGAGTATATAAAAATAACTTTTCTTTCACCAAATAAACAACACCCTTGATCCAACCAATGGATCAAGGTATCATTGTGACATTTATGCCCTATTAAAAGTAGGATGAAACACACCATGCTTTTTCACAGGTCACGAACAGGAGAAGTATAACAGGTGGAAATGGACCTACTTTAACAAAATTTTGGGAAGGCCGCATGATCATAACTGTTATTGAAAATATAGGTAAAGCAGGGTAAGAATTAATGGCAAGGAATATGAGGGCGGTATAGAAACATATTTTATCACATTGTGCAAACGATTTCTTTTGAACTCAATTTGATGAAATCACTAACAATATTGTGGAAAGCAACATGGTTTCAATGATTTGAAATGATTATTAACATGCTTGAACAATAGGCTTGGAGAGTGGGAGGCAACTGAGACAGTGATGGTTGTGTAAATGTTTACATGAACATTAACGTTTGAAACAACTATAAAAAATTACTGGAATGGCTAAAACCTTGCCGGAGCATATAATGAAAAGTGATCTCAGTATTGAATATAGCTTTGTAATTCATTGAACTATAAACAATGTAGTTTGTTACTACAAAGGGAAAGATGGGGAAAAAAGATGCAGTTTGAAAAATTATTTTTAAAAAAGACATTTGAATTTATTAATAGCATTTTATTTATTGAAAAACAAGGAGAATGAAAAAAAAAACATTTTTTTTTTCAAGGGAGGAGGGGACCAATCATTATTTTATATATATTTACTAGTTCCTCGATTAATTTAGTTTCAAAACTGTCCGGAATGTTGGTGGAACCAATGATTTAGACTACATAAGGTGCTGCTGTCCTTGAATAATTTATCTTAACTATTATCATAATCACCCCTGCACAATTTGGTGATTCTCTGAAGAAGAAAAAGAATGGTAATTTCAAAATGGAGAAAGTTATTTATTTCAAATCATATATGTTGTTAGGTACATATACTTAATTTTAGTATTTATCCTAGATAAGAATTATAAAACTACTTACAGATGGTATCTTTGACATGTAATTATTCCAGTCTACTACAGTCCTACTGGCTGTTTTTAACTCTTTCAAGCAAAATTTAACACTCATTAATTCTTTACTTTAGTATATAAATCTGACTGCTGTAGTTAATGGCAGGCGACTATTTTCGAACCAATTACTGCTTCAAAAACCAACGTGTTTGTTACACTATTGCATTTCCAAAAAGATTGTTTTTCAAAATACATCATCATCAAATGCAAATCAAATTTCACAGAACTTTCTTCGTTTGCAGGCAAAGCCTACAAGCCCATATTTTAAAAGTTCAACTGAAGATAAAAAATATCGTAGTTTCCCTTTAGAAATTCTAATGTATCCAAGACAGCATATGTAAAATTGGTGACATTGCTTATTCAGACTGACAATTATCGATATGATTACCCGAAGAATTGTTATGTGCATGGTTGCCACAGTGTGGCAACTTTTAAAAGTTTGGTGACTTTTGTCAAGGTAGTTTGCGATAATACCAATAGATAAGTTAGGTACTTTGAGAGCCATAATAGACTTAGACTGTCAAAGTACCTAACTTAATTTTGCATAGTGAAAAATATAGCTTATAAAGATTTGAAATCCATAAGCAAGCAAATATTTGATGTTAGCATTCAGCAGCTTGCTCAATTTGACCTTAGCATAAAAAATGAAGAGTGTCAGTTTGGAATACATAGTATTTGTTTGAAATTTTATCAAAAACCTAATCATGTATTAGGATGAGGGAAACTAAATTTCTTAAACAAGATAAAAAAAACATTATAACAACAGTTCTAGCACTTATAGGGTATAACTTTGTGAAACAAAATGCAATTATGCGATCCCCATGAAATAATGTATTCATTTTACTTTATTAAATGCAAAAGATTTAATAGTTTTGTGTGAATAATTTCCAGAGCAATTCTAAAATTAACTAATTCAGATCACTTTTCTCCACTTATTATATTTAAAATTCAACATTTTTTTAAAATGATTCTGGAGAGAATTTTAAAACAGGAAAAATCAATCTTTTGGCAATTAATTTTTCTGTATTACATGAAATTAATAAGAATATTTTAAGGATGCTTCATGCAAACATTGATTATAAATTCGAGTATGTCTTTGAGTTTTGCATATAAAGTGCTGAGTACATTAAAGTGATTATAATAAGCTGTGATTTTCTGCACATGTAAAACATAAATATGTGCCAGTTCACACCATATAAATTTTTCTACAAATACGTCTTCTGCGTTTAATTGCATTTGGCGTTTTTTAAACACTTTTTTCCGACCTATTGGATAAATAAAATAAAAATAATATAATAAGTGCCTGCATTTGTTTGCTAATCATTATTATTTATTTCCCCAAATTATATCATTCATCAAGCCTTTTCAAATTACTACAACCTTTTCTTTTTCTCAACAAGAAAAAAAAAAAAGAAAGAAAGAAAAAGAAGAAGAAGAACTTGGTTTTGGGGGGGGGGGAAATTATGCCATTATATTTTAAAGAAACCATCTAGATATCTCAGAATTTTTCTGCGTCTAATGAATGTAAGACAAAATCTGTTTGTGAAATAGAATGTGCATTAAATAACCTCGGAAATTCCTTTCATTAAATTGTATGGAAAAACTATAATTTTTTATTTTACTGAATTAGATTAAAAGAAAATTGGTCAAATAAGTGAAGCTACCAAATACATGTAATTGTGCTTTGAGTTTGGTTTTAGTCGCAGACTTTGCTGGCCGCACGGATCTTGTTATGAGTTTCTCCTTGAGCTGTAAAATATTTTTCCACAGAAAGCCTTTTATTATTTAAAGACATTCTCTCTTAAAAAGATAGTTATCACATGGTTTGCATTAAGTAATAAAGTTTTGATTTGATGCTTCAAACAAAACATGTGAAGTCTCTATAAAATTAATTATGAAGCAGTAAAGGTTCTGAGAATTCTTCCATGTGTAACATGGCAGTAATAATTTATTCTTAAATAATTTTATAGTGCATATATTGTAACCCTTCTGTGTTTAACATTTGCAATCTAAACTGTTTAAATAAAAATTCAGTTATTACAATTGTAACATCTGATAAATTAAATGCCAAAGAATTTGCATACAAATTTTTGATCACCAATTCCATTTTACTGAATGGGAATCACTAATAATCAAAATGAGCAACTTTTGTATTGTGTGATTGCTTGCTAAAAAGCTTCTGAATTCCTTAAACATTTTTAAATCAATAAATTTATTGTTGATTATCCCTGGAAAATTTTCTTGTAAAATCATGGAACTTGTCATATTTAAACTTTGTATTAAACATTTTACTCGGCTAGAATCATACAAAAAATTAAATGTTTTATTTCACTGTTTCTCTCTTAGTACTGAAGCAACTACCATAAAATTCTTTACCATTTACCGAAAAAAATTGTAAAAGAAATTGTACATTCAAGACCAAGACATATGGTGTGTAATCACCTTTCTTCAACACTCTGTGTAAAGTTTTTAAATTAAAAAGTGTCAAGTCATACAATTAAACTGTACTAACTGTACTAATTAAACTGTTCTGTATACATACTGTGTAAAGTCATACAATTATAATAATAGTTGTGTTTACAAATATTATTTGCCATTCAAATAAAATAAGAGTTGACGACCTTTATTTTTATAGTCAAATTTCACCTTGCAGCTTTTAAAATTAATTGGAAATGAATGAGAGTTCATGATATGTGGAGACATCAAAGTTTGTTTTGCAGAATAAATATAACATGTTAAACATATAGCATAATGCCAAGATCCTGTATCATTGGGTAGAGCGGAGCTTACAATTTTTTTTTATTCCATTATGATAGAAGTTGATAACTTTTATATGAACTTTAATGTTTAATGTACAAATTACTGTATTCTTGCATGCATAAGCCGCTATCTTAATCTATACCTCTAATTTAAAAAAAAAAAAGAGAAAAGAAATCTGAAGATAAGCCCTATATGCCATCTACAATATTTTTTCATTTGGAGGTGCGAGCGCAGCTAAAATTAAGTGCATTTATCACACACTGACACAGAATTTTTATTATTGATCAAAAGGAACACATTTCTGTGTTTAGGACCTCTTAATTCAACGACACTGTTCCACTAGAACAGTTGCTTTCGCTACCATTATCACTGTCCCTTGTACTAATATGAGACAGCATGTTGCCAAGACTTGTACCCACAGCTAAACTTGTACAATCCTATGAAATGTCCATCCAACAACAATGGACTTAATACTTGATTGCTAAACATGTACTGTTGTTTGCCACATGTTTCTATATACCTATTTCTAATCATTCCAGTGTTTAAGTCATACCCCTAATTTTCATCTGCTTTTTTGTTAGAAAAAGTGTGACTTATATATGAGAGAATGCAGCAATTGTTCTTTTAAAATGCAGCTATTTTTCATATTAAATATAATTTTATTCAGATATTTGCTACTTTAATTTTTATATGCTGTATAATGATAAAGATGCATTTGATAACATTTTTTAACTTCTAAAATTAGGCGTTTATTAACCTTTTAGAAAAAAGTAATATAAAAATTTAACCCTTCCTCTTTTATACAGGGGAGAAGAAAAGTGGAAGGTTTCGTGTATATCTTTATTTTTTCAAAATTTCATTTTTAGAATAAAAAAGTTTAACATGGTAAAACATATGAAAAGAAGTTTTTTGGAAGTTTCATAAAAATTTATAAATTAATATGTTTCTAAAATTTTTTAAATATAGTTTGTATAAGCAAAATAGCATTTTTGTTGCCTTATTTTTATAGCAATTTATTCCTGTACATTTTAATTTATTTATAATTTAGAAGTTTATATTGTAAAATTTTTTTTATAGCTCTTTCATCTGCAAACATCAAATGAAGCAAGGGAACTTACACTTGTGCATGAATTACAGAGGATATCAAAAAAGTTGTCTGAGAGTGAAAAAATAAAAACAAAATCCATTAAAAAAGAAACTGCATCTCTAAATGGAGAAAAATCGCTCATGTCGAATATTCTAGCCATTGAAGATGCAGCTGCATCTGGATTACAGTCATCAGAAATATGCTTAATTATCAATCAAGAACTTAGCAGTTTAAAAGTTCCTGAGATTATAGATGTTACTGGAGGTATTAGACATCCCGAACTTGTATTAGGTTCTGAAAATATTTATTCAGTTTTTTTAGCTGACTTAAGTTGTACTTCTGGAGCTTCAATAGAACTATCTTCTATTCTTTTAGATATGGCTAGTAGAAGTTGGAATAATTCAAGGAAAAATATTAATGAATTAGATGTTAAAGTTTTATCTAAAAAGAAAATGTCATTGATTAGAGGGAATTTCAAAACACTTCAGATGATGAATTCATTAGTCAAAGAATTCAAAAGTGTAATTGAGGAACCTGATTTTCATGCTGATTTATTTTCTATGTTTTGGCCTACAAATCAAAATTTAAATTCGTTTTCACAAGCATTGTTTATTTTTGTTGGCAACTTAGACTGTCAGAGATTCCGAGAAGAAATTAACAACTGGAAACGGGCATACATTTTGCTTGAAGAATTTTCAGCAATGATTGCAGAGGAAGAGTTGAGAGAGGAAAGTGGAACCGTGCAAAAAGATATTACCCGGGAAAACAAACTGCATATGACATACAAAAAATTATCCAAAGTTCTTAGGGAGCTACGAGATTGGTCTTCAGAAACAATTCGACCACAGCCATTACGATATGATAATTATCTAAGTAATCTTTTAATTCATCTGCATCAAGTTACTACTGCTGTTTTAGATTGCAAGAAACAGAGTCTGGATGCTGGTAATTATCTTTAAAAATTACTCTTTTTGCTGTTTTTTTTTTTTTCCATAGTAAATAAATGTGAAAGGGGGTATGTCAGATTTAAAAATAAGGAAACTTCTTGAGAGGATTGGCATTTAACTTTAATCATAAATGCTTGACATATTCCAAGAGACAGAACCAGTAAATTCTTCTGCCGTAAGATTTTTTTCCCATGGTTCACTTTTAGTTTTAATCCATGCTAGTCCAAAGCAGAATTCTGTATATTTTTAAAGTAAAAAATCTTAATTTTGGCATTATATTTTGGTATTTGTGATGGTTTAAAAAAAAAAGTGGACTTATTTCTGTGAATCTAATTATACATTCCTAACATTTAATTGTGTTGTCATTTAGAAAAATGAAAAGTCCACAAATTGGTGTTAGGAGTTAGGTCTATAGATTAATTATTTCTTTGAACAAATTCATTATTATGCTTTTACTGTTTGCAAAAAGGTTTTAATGAGATTCATTATGATTTTTACTGTTGAGAAGTAAAGATACTTTAGAAATAATATTATATAATTTATTCTTAATTTTGATGACTTATTTATATGAAGATACATTAATACTATAAACAACAGATATTGTATGAGAGTTAGAAATAATTGTTTTACTTGTTTTTGTAAAGCTTTTTATCATTCAAATAGAATTTCTTTCCAAATTAATAAAAGACTGATTCAAAAGAAGTTTGAAAGGTAGATACCGCCTAATTCATATGTGTCCTACTGAATTATTTTTGAATTTTACATTGGAAGAATGCTAATTTATACTATCTTTTAATCTCATTTAGGGCCTCTAGTTTACACATCAGATTTTTCCATTTTAAAAGAAAGCCCTGTTGAATTACTTAAAAAGATTATATTGCATAGTAATGTGACACCAGAAAAGTAAGCAGACTGTTTTTGAGTGCTCTGAATAATTTATAGCATTATATTTAATATATGTTCTTAAAATTGTGTCTAATTATAATACTTTTAACAGTATATAGGATTTTAAAAGTTTATTAAATTATTTTTATGATTTTATTTTAAGAAGTTTATGATGGTGTTAAAATAAATTTATTAATTTTTGTCATTTTAATGGAACTTTGGGTAAGATTAAAAGTATTAGTCAAATTTTCAAACCTCTAAAAGTATAAAAAATGTCCCTTCTAAAAGTATTTAAAAAAAAAAAAAAACACCAGCAGATCTGGAAAAAGGATTAAAATTAAAATTGAGTGAAAGTACTATTTTGTTTATTTTTGATAGTTTTTAAAAAAATATTTTGCTAATATGACATCTTACTTCCCTAATTAATAATATGTGTGAAATTTTGAATATATTTTGTTAGATTTATTTGCATAATGTATTTATTTATCTTTTTGAAAATATTTTTGCTAATATCTGTGGCATGCTGTCATTAGAATTAATAGTATAAAACTGATGAGAAAATCCTTTTTTTAATTTAAATTTTATTGATAGTAATCATTTTAAATAGACTGTTTCATGTTTAGTTAGCAGACTGTTTCACTTAATGTAATCATCAATTAATTCATCATTTAATGTGTATAAAGCAATATTTTGAATATTTTTTAAGTGTTTCCTTGATAGCATATTCTTTTCCAAGATTTGGGGAAAAAAATTTCGTTCTCTTTACTTATTGATTAAAGTTTGCTTATTGCTTAAAGTCAGTGAAAGTATTATGCTTTAAATCAGGGATTGGCAACCTTTTGGTTATCGAAGGCACAAAATAAAATTTTAAATTCTTATTGGACACCACCCATTAATTAAATTCTTAGTGGGCACATCGCAGTTTTATAATCACCCATCAAACTTCATATTGTAAACTAGTTTTGTTTAAAAGAAATAACTTTATTGAACTAAATAACAAATGTTTATAATTTATACTTTCTGAATATTTTTTTTTATATGCCAGTGTGAAATTTGTGTTTGTCTGCTAATATATTATCAACAATATAATTTGAGTTGCGTGCTCTTAAACAATTATCTAAGTGCAAATCAGAAAGTTTTTAACATCAGATATGTCATATACTGAAACAATGTCTCACAAATAGATACTCGAGCAATAAGAATTAATATTTTCCTCACATGTCTTTAAAATAAAATACTGATTGCCATTTATCAAGCTCCAAAATATCTTATTTAGTTTCATAAGATTTTAAAATAACATAATTTTACAAGCTTACTATTTCTAAGTTTTTCGTATTGTTAAGGTGAAAATATTCAAAAATTGCTGTAGCCATTTTTTCTCCGTCAGTAATGTTAAAGGGACTTATAAAGAATTTTAATATATAAATTTATAAAGAATAGGCTCTAAATTGGCAAAGTCAACAAATCTAGAATCAAATTCAATTTACAATGCATGTATAATTTAAGGTATGAGTCTGCATTAATATTATGCTATTTCTGCCTTTTGGGGAGGGGGGGGGTAAATTATTCTTAAGAGACCTGCGATTTTGATTCTAACATTTACTTGAAGCTATTGACAGAGCTGATCATATTAGAAAAGTGATTATTCCTGCCCTGTAATTTCAAATTTAGCTCATTAAGTTTCAGTATTAAATTGGTAAAAAAAAAAAAAAATTTTAACCAATTTTTGCCTTCCAGCTGTTAGTAATTTTTTCCTTGGAGTGTTAGAAACTCTTTTATTTGTGGTAACAAACTGATAACTCAGTCAAGCATATTTACCTTGCTCAGCAAATGAACCTCGGTATTCAAAAGAAGATTGGTAAATTATCTAGCTTTGTCATTTTTCAAAAGCAGTTTAAATAGCCTATGTTGCACACCATTTGTCTTCATTACTGAATTGATTATTTTAGTAACAAAAGTGATTGCATCTTGGAATTCAATGATTTTTGCACAGTGATTGCTGATGTATAATGCAACGAAATGCAATAAATTTTGGGAAAAAAAATGGATCTAGTTGGTATAATGCAATGAATCCAATATTCATCCTTGTCATGGCTTGTGCACCATCAATTGTTAGGTAATTTCTCAGTTAGTATTTTAATATCAATCAAAAACGTTTTTATTGCAGAAGATAAATGCTTTCCTTGTGTATGCCTTTTAAGTGGTAGGATTTTTAGGAGCTCTTCTTTTATGGTAAAATCATCAAAGGCTATCTTGAGACTTATTGCCAAATGTGCTCTATTTGTTATGTCTTTCGATTTGTCCAATTGTAAATAAAAAAATGCACATTTTTTCATATCTTTTATCAGTTGGGTTTCTAAGTAGCCTGTAATTATTTTAATTCTCCTTGTAATAGTTCTAGCTGACAACTGCATGGAATGTAAATTTCTTTTTTTATTTTTAAAATCTGCAAACAGTATATTCTGAAGGTTCCAATGTTGCTTCTTTTATTGTTGCTCCATCCATATATGACTTTTTTTTTCCTTAGCAAGTATATGTGAAACTTTAATCGATGTGATTGTTGCTGCCTTTGATGTTTCCAGCGGTTTGGTAAACGTAGACTGTTGTTTTGAAATCGATGACTTTAATGATAAAATTTTATTTCGTTGAAGTTCAGGATACTGTGAGTCAAACTTAAGTGGAGGCACCGTTTTAAAATGTCTCTCAAGGTTGCTTTTCTTTGGAATTGCTGCACTTTTGTTGCATAATAAGCATATATTCATTTAAATAAATTCATTAATTGTACCTTTATGATTTATGAATCAAAACTGGTGCTCCCACTCTTCCTTAAAATTCTAAGTGTGTGCTCACTTAGCTTTACTCATCATAAGTTGTTACACTCATCAGTATGTAAACAAATATCTGTGAAAAAACATCCTGAATGATGAGAGAGTATATAAACAAATCTAGCAAGAAAGCAATGATAGAGTACATACACACTACATACCTTGTAATTATTGATTTCACTGTCTGTCTAAAAGTCGAAACTCCAGAGTATGTTTACGAATTAATCAAATTTGTCACAGATAGACAGAGTAGACAGACATTTTGTTTTTCACCCACTAAATCTTTCTGTCTGCACATACTGGTGATTGCATCAGAGAGGTTAGTAAATGCATCAACCACATTACACTGCAGCTTGCTGTTTGATTGGTCCAGCCTTAGTTGGGCCCAATCAAAAATGAAATGTTTTGAACAGTGGCGATGCAGTAAAGTGGCTGTTTGACCCATAGATGTAAAAATATATAATTTTATTATGTATTATATAAACAAACCAAAAACTGCACACAAAGCAGAATAATTTAGCATGGGTTTGTTGAGACCAAAGCTGTATGTAAATAAGTGTCGACACTTCAATGGGAGAAATTGCGCTTCGAAACGACCGCAGCGCTCGTAGCGGTGGCGATGTGGAAACACAATCAGTAAAACTGCGCATGCTCCTTTTCTTCTCAGTCACTGGTTGTTTTGATTTGGTTGTTTGTTTGATTCTACCCAAATCTTGTTTGCTTCTATCGTGCTTTGGTTGTGTTATTTCTAACTTATTAATTTTGTACTTTTTAATTACAAAAGGCTCTTTTCAGAACCAATTTTTTTTTTAAATTTTCTCTAATGGCGTATCGATACTGCAGATTCAAGGATTGCAAGAGTAAGATTTCGTCGAAATCTGATAGAATACATTTCTACACGTTTCCTTGAGACGATGCGTATTTAAGGAAGTAATAAAGAAGAGTTTTAGGATATGTATTGTTGAAATTAAAGGTAAAAAAATCTGATAATTAAAAGAATTATTCCCCTATATTTTATAATAACGCAGGTACAAGTTTTAAATAATATTTTAAAAAATCTTTTTTTATTCCCTTTCAGAAATATTCAGAAAAAGTTATGTACTATTTAATGTATTTCACTATTTAAATAAAAAGAGCGCTAATTTGAAATGGACCAAATTGAGCATTAATTACAAATTGACTTAGATTTTTTTCATTTAAAAGATGCCTCAGAAGCTAAAAAAGTCATGTCATATTTGGGAAAGTAATTTAGGTAAAAGCTCTGTAAGTGGAGAAGAAATAATGCATAATTTTAATGTTAATAACAATAAACTTTGCTTAAAAATGTATTCTTTTCGCATACTTAGGACTCTGAAATACTGTACAAATGAAAATATATACATTTATATATATAATTATGACGCAATTGCAAAATATTTACATCCAATCATGTCAAAACTCATTGCGGCCTCTCCATCTTACTTCCAACCTCCATGACGTCACTGCAGGGGAGAGGAGGAGGGGAAGAGATTTAGTTTACATCGCCACCACTGCAGTGGATTGGCGCTGCAATTTGGCGTCATGTTATAGTATGGGAGTGCCGACGCTTTACTTACATACAGCTTTGATATTTACATCCAATCGTGTCAAAACTCATTGCGGCCTCTCCTTCTTACTTCCAAACTCCATGACGTCACTGCAGGGTAGAGGAGGAGGGGAAGAGATTTAGTTTACATCACCACCACTGCAGTGGATTGGCGCTGCAATTTGGCGTCATGTTATAGTATGAGAGTGCCGACGCTTTACTTGCATATAGCTTTGGTTGAAACAGAGTGGCAGGTGCCATGTTGCTGATTCCTGCTTTAAATAATGATGCGATCTCTGAAATAAACAATGAAAGTGTTATTGTTAAAGCTTACAAGAAAAAGTATCACCAACTTTTCTAGCTTTCAGTACTTAAACGTATAAATCGCACTTCAGTACAAAGTAGCCTTTAATTAAAGACTCGCATCATAGGCTTAAAATAGTCACTATCATTAAAACATTATAACTGCAGTGATTATTCACAAAATAGAAACAGTTGCTATGAAAACAAACTTTATTATCACGGAAGAAATCAATAACGCTCCTAGCACAGTTACATCGTTCTCACACTTGAATATCTATTACTGTTGCCATATACAAATTACTAAACTATGCTCAAATCTAAGTGAGACTTGCTCATGAGCCAGGAAATATAAAATACAAAATAATAAACATTAAAATAAGTAAGGTATTCTTAACAGTTATGCCTTAAATAAGAATAATCCGTTGGTAGGGTTATTAGATGTTCAGGATTAGTTTGAAAAAGGTTTTGGGATTTCTAATTATATCCGGAATTCTTAAATGAGTGTAATTATCTATCTGATTAATTTTTGCCACTAAATGCATTAATTACAATAAAAGAATTTTTCCAATCAAGAACAACATGTGGTATCCAGAGAGAGATTGATTACAGTTGTTAAAAGTGAAAGTAACTTGAAAATTAATTCCAAAGTTTCATGTAAGAAATTTTATGAACATACAAAATCCAGCAGTTACTACGAAAAACATTATTTGGTGAAAAATATGTAAGAAAAAGAATCCTAACCTATCCATATCACTTTCAGAGCAGATATGCAGCAAAAAGTATGCAGCCTACTTTTCAATCTGGAATATGTTGTTCTTTTTGCTGTATGATTTCTTTTATTCCTTCATATGAACTTTTATAGGTCTTATAAGCTTATACTATAATGCATATGTAAATTGTAATTTTTTACTGTCTTGGATATCAGCATCCACAGAAAATTTTCAAGAAAGAAAGGTTGGGGAGAGGGAAAATTGGAGACAAATAATTTCATCAAATTTTATTAAATTTTTTTAAAATTTTTAGAGGAGTCGGTGATAGATTATAGAATACAGTGTTGCATCACAACAAAAACATGTGCACTGTACATAATGTATATGTACATCGATACAGAAGCACATTTTTTACTCAATTTGGGGGGGGTGATTTGCTTTCCAGTTTGAATGTATATGGTCCTGTGTTCTCATTTCTAAAATATGACAATCCTAGTTGAAATAAAGTTGTATTTGAAGATTGCGGGGGCATTTTCATCAGAAGCAACAAGCCTTCGGGAGCGACTGGGAACATTCCGATTAAAAAACCTTTAAGAATAAGATTATTTTACTTGTATTTCTAGCAGTTTGTGATTAGAAGATGAAGTTAATGGCTGAATCCTGCTCTTAAAAGAGTTTGGCTCACCTAAGCTTCCTTATTTTGTTTTCAGATTATTGGGCATTTACTGTTGATTATATGCATGATAAACTGTCAAACTAATTATATAAATTTGACTAGTTATATAAGTTATCATACTAGTCATATAAATCTGACTTTACCTTTTATATTATCTTCTGATGAAAGTGTAAGATGAATCTTTGCATTCTGGTTGAAATACTTTTGACTAGGCATAGAATTTGATTTGGATTTTTTTTTTTTTTTTTATGTCATAGGCTTCTAAAGAAGGTGAGTTTCACTTATGGTGAATATTTGATGATTGTTATATGACACCTGTCTGAATCAAACTTTGCAATTCTGAAAACCTGTCAACAGAAACATTAAAGCACCAACAGCTTCACCACCTATACGTATATTGTATAGGTGAGCTGAATTTTTAAAATGATCGGACTATTTTAACTGGTTTATGCCTAGCGCTTATAAAAAAGCTTTCATATAACTCTTGAAATTTGGTCTCTTTCAATTTCTATAAAAATGTGGAAAGTTTTTGCTTCAGTATTCTTTCTACTAAGAGGTATCCTTTTTTGGTTACAATCTTTAATCTAGAGTGGTAGAAGATTTTTCATCTTGCTAATTAAATGGCTTCTGTGCTATGTGATGTGCATGCTTGAAGAAGCAAGAACTGTTGTAATTATTTGTATTCTTTGCAGTTATTCAGTTAGTTGTAGACCATTAAATTCTGGATTTCATGTGCTAATTGGACCATTACTGCTATCTTTAAATCTTCTTTAAGATGTTTTTGGCTGGGTTATTAAAACTTTTGAAATGATTTTGCATAGAAGGGCAAGGCTTTCTGCCACCACACTGTTGTTATATTGCTTGCAAAGACTGCTTTTGGCGCATAATGAATATTTTCTGTTGGCCATGTTATTGTATTTTATTTTCCAAAACTAGGTAAATCAATTGCATTCTTTGTGTTTGTTGTTTCTAGAGCTTAAGGCTCTATGAAGACTTTAAGTAGTAGTATTATGATGTTCAGAGATGTTTAAGGGAATGTTTAAGGGAAATTACACATAGATCTCTTCTTTAAGGAGGGGGATTGTTTTCCCTAATTCAAAATTTTACATTGGAATATTTTTGTTCTAATTAATGATATCCCTTAATTTGTCTTTTGAGGAAATGAAATTGTATATTGGAGGGCAAGGCAAGCTTCACATTTTAAAGATAATCAAGCTTTTTATTATTATATCATCTATTCAAGCATTTCTAGTAATAAAAGGATTTCAAAGGTAACATGCTAATAATTTGCAACTATAATAACAGTTGAAAATAGCATTTGAATGTTTCTCATCATTAGATTTGATCATTCCTTATCTGATTTCCAGATCAGATTTAAAAAAAAAGGGGGGGGAGCTGATTACTTAAGTTCTCAGTTTTGCACTAAATAAATTCAAATAAGTTTTAATTTAAAATAATTTTAAACACTGCTTTGTAACAGGAGTTTAAAACATTTCTGTGCCTTGTATCCTGTTTAGATGCTTCAGTTTTATGTGGTGCTGTTGGTTACAGTGATAAATGCCATTGCTTTGTCCAGCTTAATAAAGAGAACTTTCTATGTAATATAAAAGATTTCTTTAACTCATTAATTACTTGCTTGAAATGAAGATTGTATTATTTCATTCAATCATATTATAAATGATTATCATGCATTCTGAATTTGTGTAGGTCAAATTTTTTTTGTACATTAGTTAAGTACATGAATTGGCATTCTGTCAATTCATCTCATCCATTCAAGCCTTTTAAGGCCAAATTTTGGTTTGTTGAAAATTGCCTCTGTCACATAATAATCAGTGTATTACTAAAATTTGTATTAGGAAATAAATTGAAAAGTTAAAAGAGTAAAAAAAATATGTTCTAAAAGTTGGATAGTTAAACTTTTTAGTATTCTACTTTTAAATTTTAACAATGTCATCCCCTCGTTTTGGGAAAGAAAGAATTGAATGCAGTATGTTTAATAGCATCCAGTTATTCTAATTCATTTTGTGGCATTACCAATAGATTAAAAAATTAATTTGATGTATAATATTATAAAATCAAGATAATTTAGTGTCTGATCTTGCATTAGCTATTTTATTTTAATCTGTAATAGTTGTGATACGTATGTATTAACTGATATCTTAACCAAATTCAGAGATTATTCAGTGGTGATCATATATTAAAATAACTAGTTTATTACTGTTTTCTTCCTTAAACTATGCAAAAGCAGTTTCTTCTTGAGGTAAGAATATTTAAAGACACTTGTATAGATTGCTTATGTTTAATTTTGTTTCATAAAAGCTCAGAAATTGAAGACATATTGTTGACACAGATTACTGAACACAGATTACTGATTGTTAGCATCATGAAAGAAAATCAAACAATACTACATGTTAAAGGGAATCAAATAATATTAGACAACATATTTATTTTCATATTTGTTTATTTTTCAGAATTGAATCATTTGCAGTTCGTATGAAAGTAGACCTTGTTCATGTTCTTGCACAAGCTTGTCTGCCTCATGTTCCCCTAATAAATAAAAATATATCCTATGACATATTATTAGAATATGCAAGCTATAGTACTGAGAGTGGTAAGTTTCAATCCCAACTTTTATAAGTATGATTCAATTTTCTAAAGCTTTTTCTGAGCTAAATACACCTGATACATATCTGATATTTAAAAAAAAAAACTGTATAATTGTTCATTTTATTAAACATGTAATGACCAACTTCGTAAACAGAGTAAGTATATGGCCTACTTCATGATTTGATGTGTGTTTATATTTTGAAATGAATGAAATTTTTCAATTCCTTTATATTGTTACACATTTTGTATATATGTGTGTATTTATATATGTGTAAATAATTTTTGTGAAATTGTAGTATCTTTTGTATAATGTAATAGGAAAAGTCTGAAGAGAGCGAAGCTGTGCTGGAAAAATAAGATTATGGGGGCAAGTCTATTTAATGCTGAAGTAAATAAATGGCTATCACACTAAATTGGGTGAGGTATCACCAAGCTGGTGATGGTTTTCATGACTAGTTCTTGTAGCCAAATTTGGCAAGAAATCACCAAAAGTTGCTGAACTTGGGGACCATTTGGGGATATTTTGGTCCGGTCCCTGTATAACTGTAATTGATACTGTAGTTGTTCTCTCTAGGTAACTAACTGTATCTGGCCATTATCATGTAACTTTAACATATATGCCTTCCAGTAATTTCATGAAATGGAAGGTACTAGAGATTTCCCAGCAGCTTGGGGGGGGGAGACTATATAAGATCAGAGAGAGCATCAGTTCTCAGTTCAGAGCTGACTTTGGAGTATTGATAGATCGTGCAAGCTTTGCTCTTTGGTTGCACTTTGCATTGTGTTGTGTTTAATTTGAAGTGGTAACTACTGATTGTGCTTGGTTATACTGAGGAGACCCGTGTGTCTTACGGGTAATCTTAGTGGTGTTTATACTGAGAAGACCTTGTGTATCTTATTGGAAAGTTTCATAAATTTCTTCCTGTAAAGTGTTTTTTTAGGGGGGATTAATTTTATCAAGTTTTTAAGGATTAATTTCATCAGTTCAATTTATTAAAAATCCATTCAAATGCAACAGTATTTTATGTCCTTTAAGCGTATGCCAGTGCAAAAATATAGTAGTCTTCTAATCAATTGTCTGGATACTAATGTACACTGGTTATCATAAATTAAGGGAAAATCACAAAAATAGCAATAACTCCCTCAAAAATAAGCCAAACTATGTAAAATTTGAGTATGTTGCCAAGTAAGAGTAGCTAAGTAAAACTGCAATATGCAGATTAGTGGCGCTGCACTCGGAATATGTCATCTGCGAGGAGCATAAAAGTCCATGTTTAAGAGCAAGCCCACATATTTCACTGTGATAGTGGCATCAAAAATCTTAGATAGCCAATTTGTAACAATGACCTCCAGGCATCATTTGCCTGCAGAACTACGATGGAAAGCCATTGGGAGACTAGAGGCAGGACTGAGTCAAACAGAAGTGGCCAGATGGCTAAATGTGAGTCCTTCTGTGGCTCATAGACTTTCGAGGCAGTTTCAAACCACAGATTCAGCATCTAGGTGGTTCAGTCAAGGACGGCCAACTGCTACGACGAGCACCGATGACAGATATTTGACATCATGTGCGCGCAGGAATAGAACCGCTCACTTAGATCCTCCCTTGTTGCAGCCACTGGGCGCCTGATCAATGTAGGGCTGTTCTCTTTACGGATGAGTCCAGGTTTAGTCTAAAGCGATAATAGGCATTATTTGATATGGAGAGAACCTGGAACCCATTACCATCCATCAAACATCCTTGTAAGAGATGCATATGGAAGAGGCAGTGTCAGTGGGGTGGCATCTCTTTTGGTGGATGCACAGCCTCCATGTTTTTCCAAGGGGAACCGTGAATGCTCAGGTTTATAGACATGGCATCCTTGATGCTTATTTGTGCCCATCTCCTGGGGCAGTAGGTGATGCGTTTCTGTTACAGGATGACAACTCAAGACCACACAGGGCTCGCATCGTAGATGATTATCTTCAACAGGAAACAATTATGCTCATGGAGTGGCCAACTCGGTCCCCAGACTTCAATCCTATCAAGCATGTTTCGGATGCTTTAGGGAGACGTCTAGCTGCTCTTAGTCCACCCCCTCAGACCCTTGCCGTGCTTGCAACTGCTTTGCAAGAGCAATGGCTCTCACTTCCTATGGAACTGATAGACCGCATAATTGAAAGCATCACACATCGCTTTATGTGCTGTATTGCTTCTACAGGCAATTATATTTCATATTGAAAGTACTTTTCGTATAGTGCTAATTTCTGTACTACCATAATTGTCTGGTAATTTCTTTTTATGTTATTTGATACCTTACTATGTGTTGTATATTGTGAGTAAGTTTCATAAAATTCTACGTGTAACTTTTTCAGTAATCTTGATTTTTGTGATTTCTCCTTAATTTATGATAACCAGTGTATATACCACACATTAAGTCATAGCTATCTTGTGTATGTATTATATAGATATATAATTAAAGGCATAAAGTAAGAAATTTAGAACTAATTTTTCACGAAGACAAAATTGAAATTCATAATTAATAAATTTCAAATAATCCATTATATCTTACAAAGAATGTAAAAATGTTAAAATCGAAACTTTTCAAACAAGCAATACCCCAATTCAAAAAATTAATGAAATTTAAAGAAAATGAACAAAAACAGAAGAGGAATTCAATGAACTTCAGTGCCACTTTGTCGGGAGAGGAACGTTGAAATCAATTGAAATCTCTCTTCTGTAAAAATCCTTGCTTTCTGTATCCAGAATTAACTGATGTACCATTTTGATGTATTTTAATTACAATAGTTCATCCGAAAATTCTGGCCCTTTCCCCAAAGCAAGAAAAAAACAAAGTAAATTCTAATTCGAATCTTGAACCTTAAATAAAGATACTTCTCTTTTATTTAAAGATTTGAAAACGATAGTGAAAAAATAAAATACTTCAGTGAACAATTTAAATCAAAAGTTTTACCTTTAAACATACAGCAAATAATCCGAAGACTTTAAAACGTTATAAAACTTAGGTGAAAAGAATTAAAACTCACAAGAAGTATTTAAAAACTTTGAGCGCATTCAATAGACTTCAGTCGATTATTTTTTTCACTTTCGCTTTCAATTCTTTAAATAAAACAGAATTCTCTTTATTTAAGGTTCAAAATTCTAATTAGAATTTACTAGAATGTTTCATCTTACTTCCAAGTAAGCATCAAATTTTTTGCTAGATTCAAATCATAAGTCACAATTAATATTCAATCAAAATAAAGACATATGCCCATTTAAGCCAAAAAAATCCTGTTAAATAAAATAAATAGCAAATAAGTTTTAAAATTAAAGTTGCTCATTACGAATATAACTAAACAGGATGCTTACTTTAGAAGACATATCCCCTACACTTTCATTTTCAAACTCAAATACAAAAGTAAAAACAAAAGTTTACATTTTAGAACATTTAAAAGTATTTCAAAATCAAAAGATTAAAAAAAAAAAAAAAAAAAAAAAAAAAAAGATATAATCCTTAAAATTATATGCACAGGCAAACACATTGTCTTCCAAGGATGATAAAATGTGTTCAGTTTCTGAAAATGTTAAAATACATTTGCCTGCTTTTCTTTTTATGATAAATAATATTTTTATAAAGGGAAAATAATGTGTTAAATTCTCTGCAATAAATACATTGTATAAATTTTTGGCATTATTTTGCATCAAAGCTATAAAAAGCATTTTAAGCAAGCAATTTTTGGTTTGAAGTCTTATATTAAGATTTCTAGAATTTATATTAATTCTGTGCATTTTTTATGGTCATGCTGTTCTAGTAATTCTTCAATATCTTTTTCCTCTGCTTCCCAGTTGAGATCTTGGGCAGTTGCCACAATATCCTTTATTAATTTATTGCTTGATTTGAGGTTACCAAAAGGAGGATAAAGTTTTCTCCTGCTGCTTTAAGATATTTTATTGTTACTTCTTTGCCAAGCCAAAGTTAACTTGATTGGAATGACAATGTTGAATTTTTTCTTCTAAAATTTTCTTATAATCATGTTGATAACCTCACTTATTTCAAAGCACCTGATACAAAGTGCCATTGTAAAATGTTTTGAAATTTGCAATTATTAGCTGAACCATAAGTTAGATCTGACGTGTAGTCTTAGGAGGAAAATAAAATTACCTTAGTAAAATAGAATTAATCTTGTAGCTGTCATTGTATGCCCAATGAATGGCTAGTTGCATTATCCAAGGTTAAAATAGTTTTTAAATGCAGATTGTTTTGCTCAAAATAGGCTTTGACTGTGGGTCCATGAATCCAGTCTCTAAATTCTATTCTTGTGACCTAGACTTTGCTGTTAGACTCCACGACATCAGGATTACATTTAGAGACACTGAACTTCTTGAATGCTGAGAGATTCTCTGTATGGCAGATCAACATTGGTTTTACTTTGCCGTCTCTACTTGCATTTTCTGCTAAAAGCAGTGTTAACCCATTGTTCATTGGTTTATGTCCAGGATTTTTTTTTTTTTTCCCTAATGCCTTCTTGGGCATTTTCTTCCAAAATAGCCCTGTTTACAAGGACAGATTTGACCATTGGCAAAAACCAGTCCTTCCAACATGTCCCATTCACATCATGAGGAAGTATTAACTGTTTGTCAAATTAGAGGTAGAATACTTGTATTTCTCCGGAGCAGGACAAATAAGATTTCCTCTGCTGCATTTAGGATTCATTTAATCCTAGTAAACAACATGGCTGACATACAGTTGACTACTTGCTGGAGTGGCCAGCAAAACTATTGCATTGATAAATATATGGGGATCTTTTAAAAAAGAATTAGATGATACTGTAAACATGATACAAAAATATATTAAGAGGTATGTACAAGTTTAGCTGCATATAGGGATATAAGTAATATTCTTTAATCAATCTGCAGCGCAACGAATTGAGGATAATGTTGCTTTGCATGTCCAGTTTTATTGGCATTAATTTTGCATTTTTAAATGACTATGTAATTTTTATTCAGCAAATGTGCCATCTCTGGTGAAGCAATAGTCTTTCCTCTAAACAGCACATACTAAATTATAGGTTCAAAAAAGATTCTAGGTGGGGGTGGGGAGTAAGCTTTTATTTAAAACCCCTAAAAAATTAATGACAAAAGGGAGGAAAATAATTTATCCTATAGTTTAATGGAAATAAGAGATTAAACAATTCTTTTCACAAAATAAATCTGCAATTTTAAATCATGAAAATCGAAAATATGGGTACCCTTGATAAATTTATAAAGCTAATAGCTCACTTTTGATAATACTATTCGATTATTAGATTTCATTATTTAGGTATTGTTGCTTTGATATTTCATGGTATGAAATTGTATATCAATTTTGTAAAAATTATTTAATCTCTTTCCTATTAAAGTATATGATAAATTCTTTTTTCGCATTTTGTTCATTAATTACATTATGATTTTTAAATAAAAGCTTACTTTTAAAAAAATTTCTGCATTTTTTTACTTTAATTTTTTTTTTCGTCTGAAGGACATGTTGTCAGTTAAATAATTCAATTAAAAAAATCTGTATTTTTTTAATTTCATCTTTTTAGTCTGAAAGACATGCTAGTCCCCCCTAAAAAAAACTCAACAATGAATCATCACATTTTTTCTGAACAGTTCTGTACACCAAATGGGCGAAAAGAAAACCAGCAATTAAATTTAAAAAAAAAAAAAAAATGTGGCACTAACATTAAAATCTTATTTAGTGTTCTCTCCCCCTCCCATTTTATTCTGTGGTGCAGACAGTAAAATTCAGAGATTTTTAGTTTGTTTTCACAAAGATATGTGTGAAAAGTCACTTCATCCTCACCTACAATGTGTATGTACACAAACTTTGAGCTCTGTAGTACTTATAAGGAAACAGACTAAAAATTGAAGACAAGAGTTTTGACATTTTTAGGAACACCATGAGTGAGTTGAGTAAAAGCTTATGAAACATGTCTGGTTTTAAAATAAACTCTAGAAAGTTGCCTAATATTTTTTAATCATTCATGATTTGAAATGTGGGCAACAGTTTGTTTTAAATCTCTAAAAATTTGACAAATTTATACAATAGATACACTTTTAGGTGTTAGAATTTTAAGCCCATAAAAGAATAAAATATTACATTAAATAAAGAAAATCAATCTTTAAAATGAAGTGCTGAGAAAATATATATAAACATATGAAAGGGAAACATGACACGGTAAGTTTCGTTGCAAATAATTTTAAACAGTAATCAATCCCCCCTTTTTTTAGGAAGGAGGATTAATAAAATTAAATAAATTATAAAATGCAGAATATTTGTATAAGGGGGGGATAATATTTATAAAACAGCAGGAGATTTTTGTAATAAGCTTACTTTCTTTGCAGCAAGGAGATTGAGATTAATGAATAAGCAAATGAAAATAATTTTAATGAAATCTATATAGAAGTACAAAAAATACTGTGATGTAATAAGGTTAAACTTTAAAACTTGTTGTTTCCAAATCTTACTATCCGAGAACTCATATTTTTTCTGTTTTATTGCATATTTTTTAAATATGTTAAAAAATGCCCATTTATCAACTCCTTTTTTATCAACCCCTTTTTATAAATCCCCTCTTTTTTTAATAGCACAAAGAGTTTGTTTTATAATCTCTGAGAATTTCAAAACTTTGTAAATCATACATTTTTAGATGAGACATTTTGAAACAATAGACATCAAAAAGTCTACTAATTCAAGCAATTTTAAAAAATTCTCCCAAAAATAAAGTAAAAAAAAATTACATTAAAAATTTCATTTAAAAGATTTTTTCCCCATCCACTCTATCCAACAAATAATCCACAAACAATAAAATTCTGAGATTTTTCAGTTTGTTCGTTAAATCAAAATATGCACAAAAAATTGTTTCTGCATTAAATTAAAAAAAAAAAAAAAAGGAAAAAACTTTTTTGAAAAGAGTACAGCACTATATTATACTGTCAGTCACAATCAGCTTACATACAAAATTTTAACTAGATGCTTTATCAGGAAACAGTTTAAAATTCGATAACAAACTTTTAATTGCAGTGAATTACACCATGAGTGAGCTAATTAAATAATAATGAAGCATGACATTTTCAGGAACCATTATTGGATGTTCCTGTAGCACCTTATAGCAACAGTAAACAATGTTAAAACAGCATTAGAAATCAGCCAATTCGAATCACGTTTGTGACATCATTGCTTGCAGTGGCTTATAGGTAAAGGGAAGGAAGATTGTGCCTTCTGATTGAGTCCTAAAGATGAAATTACTTTGCATCTCCTTTTCACCCCTCTTGCTAATAGCAGCTGTGGAAAGGAGCCTTGCATGTGAACAGGGCTAATAACCTAGTCAACTGAAGATCTTCTTTCTTCTGTAATTATTGTAAATTCACTAACAAATTTATCTGCTACTGCTTTGTCTGCACTAGCTGCCTCTCTGTGTCTAACTGCATTATTAATTCCTGTTCTTTTCTTAAAGTTGTCAAACAACCTCAGCTTCCTTCCTTAGTTTCCTATCTACCTCAGAGTTTGATTCTGGTGTCTTTACTCTCAAATCTTAATCAATCTGTTTAACTTTCTTACAGATAACACTTTCAGATCTATTGGGTTGGCCAGAAAATAATTTCAGTTTGCGCAAATACAAGTAGATAGTGTTTATATTCTTTTTATCATTCTTCTGTCAGTCTTATAATTTTTTTTTTCTCCTGAGGTTTGGCAGCTGACACTTTTAGGTTGCTGGAAAAACAAATCCCTTGTATTTTGTTTTACAACTGCTAGTTTACAGTTGGTTTTAATATGGGGTGCAAAAATAAACATTTTTGACATATTTTGCTTTTTTATTTTTATAAAGGCAAGAAAGTAGTTGAGGCTACCAAAGAGATATGTTAAGTTTATGGTGTTGATTGCTTAACCCTTTGAAGGGCACCGGTATAAAAAATATGCCGGATGTTTGTCAATTTTTTAACCTCCTAAAAGGTGTTAATTTTTCTACACCAAAAGTTCTAATTTTGAGTTTCTGGTGTTTTCTTTTGATTCTAAATGGCAGCACTACCCTATGATTGCTCAATATTTTGCAATTATGAAATTAATATACTTCGTTTTAAGGTAACATGTTTGAAGATTCATAAATTCTATTGAAGGGGAAGAAAAAATACAAAATCTGCAAATGTATGATGTACAAATGCTAAATATTATATATTTGCTGCATTTAAAGGAAAACTGTTAGTTAAAGGAAGATTATTTATACGATTTTAAAACCGGTATATAAAATATACCGGCGCGCATACAAAGGGTACAATGCCAATAGATGGCAGCACCAGGCATTTCTCTATTCTGTGGGATGACACAAATTACTTTATATTATAATTGTTTATGATGTCATAATTAGTTATTTGTGATTAATTTACCAGTTGTTTTGGATTAAATATTATTTTCATGGGTGGATGGGGACTTTACTGAGCCTGTGCTAAGTATGAATAAAAGTATCTTAATTTCTTTTTATCCTTAGTTTACTCGAGCTAAAATTTTAATTTCACCACTTTACTCTTTCCAAAAACAAACTTCGATTTCAAAACTATCGTCTGGCGTCAAAACATCATACAATTGTAGGGGTTAAATGTGGCATGTTAGTCCTGAAAGACACCCATTGCTTCGTGTTTTCTAAAACCTTAGAATCCAGTGAAAATGAAAAGAGGTGATTGATAGCTAATTTGGTAGTACGGGGGGTCAAGCTGTCTCCACAGTGGGGCAGTGATAAGATCAGACAAAAGGAAATTTCACTTACAAACGCGGGAAAAAGGAATGCACTTTTGCACCTGCTAGAGAAATGGAAAAAATGCTGATTTGAAAGCTTGCTTTATTTGCGTTATGGTATGCACGTCTTTGTTAATTTCAGAAGGAGACTAGGGAGCACAAGAGAAACTTTTTCCCATGGTTAGGATATAAGTAACAGGTTTTCGAAATAAGTCTTCTATTGGTGAAAGGAGCGAATACATAAGGTCAGTTTTAGATGCAAACATTTATCTTCGGCAATTAAAAAGGCAGTTTCAGCTTATTATACTAGTTCAATTAAAGCAGGATATGGTTTACGTATGCAGTGATATATTTGCTAATTTTTTTCATTAAATGATAATATTGAATTTAAATAACTTTCAAAAGCTTTTTACCCCGTATTTTACATAAGTATGTTCAGCTGGGTAGCATCATCAAAGTTCCTAAAAGTATAATTTTTTTTTTAATTTTAAATTTCTAGTGAAATTTTAAAAGTTTTTGACTTCAGATTTACGTAACTATAGCCAAGCACTCATTTTTATAGACGCACATCAAAAGTATGCAATAATAGATTTAAAAAACAAAAATTAACTCTTGGTAGCTCCATGGGAAAAAAATGTCCTAGAGGGGCAGCGGTATAAAATATATACCGGCTCTCAAAATTCAGGATTTCACTCAAGATTTTTTTAAGCCTTAATTTTGTGTTCTTAGGGTCCATAAGATACAATTCATGCAAAATTTTACCACAAATTAAATTCTTTTATATACCGTCCCTCAAAGGGTTAACAGACGCGTCAGAATTGGTTTAAAAATTTTTTTTGTGGAAATTTTTCACTTGAAAATGACCAGCATTCTGCCCAACCTTCTGCAGTTGATGATGATAAAATTAAAACCATGATTGAATCGAATCATGATATAATGTTGCAAGAGATTGCAAAAAGGTTAAGTGTGTCACACACAATAATTAAAAACCACATAAGATATCTTGGACTCGTTAACAAACTTGATATTTGGGTTCTGCATGAATTGAAAGAAATTCACAATGGATCAATATCTGTGGATGGATTACAATGTATCAATATATTTCAAATGTAATGCAGTAGACCCATTTTTTAAACAAATTATCATTGGGGATTAAAAATGGATTGTCTACAATAATCAAAAAAGATCATGGTCCAAGCATGATGAATCAGCACATATCATATTGAAAGCTAAGGTAATGTATATTTTGAGCTGTTTCCAAGCAACCAAATGATCAACATGTTATGAAGCTGGAGGAAGCAGTCAAAGAGAAAAGGGCAGAATTGGTAAATTGTGAAGGAATTGTCTTCCACCGTGACAATGCGAGGCCTCACACATATTTAGTAACACATACGAAATTATTGGAGCTTTATTAGGAAGATCATACTCATCCTACATATAGATCCTTTCACATTAGATTATCATTTATTTGAAAGCTTACAAAACTTCTCAAATGATAAAAACTTCAGTAATAATGATCACCTCAAATTGCACTTGGTTGAGTGTTTTGCTGATAAAGACCTATAGTTCTATGAGCATGGAATCATGAAGTTACCAGAAGGATGGCAAATGGTCATCGAACAGAATGGAAGATATTTGACTGATTAAAGTTTTTTTTTCTTCTGTAGGGCAAAAAATTTATTTCTCATACTAAAAACCCAAAACTACTTTCTTGCCAACCCAATATTATCACCTGTCATTTCTCTTTGTTTGATCCAAATTAGTGATAAATTTTCCATTTCCTTAAACTGTAACCCTTTGACATTCAACCTTGAAGTTCCCTTACCAATCTTAGCTGCCATAAGTTCACCTTTCTTAGCCAATGTAATTGATACTGTAGAATGGTTAGTTTTATATATTCAAGCTAATCCATAACTTTCACAGCTTCCATGATGTTTGGCTATGATTTCTTTCTTCTGTTCAATAGAAAAAAGTTTTCTGTTCACCCCTTCATGGTAGCATTTTGGGGTGCATTTGAAGTAAAAAATTCAATCTGTTAACCTCTTGAGGACCAGCCCGTAGAGAATGAAGTGCAGTTGGGGGACCAAACCCCCGGAAATGGAACGTCGCCACCGACCCACGCATTTTCAGCAGTTAAGCTTACTTCTACAAAAAATTTCAAATAAAATCAGCATTTTAATATAATGACCTCAATTTTTGAAATTACATACTTAATATACTAATTATTAATATGTATTAATGTGAAGGATATCACATTAATAGAAATAAATGAAACATGCGAAATACTAAAATTATTACTAAGCATGAAAATAAAATTACAAATACTAAATGTAAAAGAAAATTAAGCAATATTTACCTGTAGGTAACTAAATTCCAAGTTATGCTTGTGTGGAATAATTCAAAACGAGAATCAACACAAAGGACAATGGCAGACTATATCACCGAGCATATGCTGAGCAAGTAAGATGCATCATGCATCGGGAAAGCTGATATCTTTCCCCTTTTTTAATAATGCTGTAAAGTTACTTTTCAATTATTTCAATTAACCAAAAAAGTCTATATTAAATTTTAAAATAAATAGAAAAAAAGGACAACTGGTCTGAGTTTTTCCATTATGGAAGTTTGGCGCTAGAAATGTTACGCAAAGAATGAAAATGAAGACGACGACAAAAAAAAAAAAAAAAAAAAAAAGGTTCCTAACGAAATAAATAAACATGCCGATGTCCCTTTAACTTTAGAGCTGTGATTCCCAGTTTGTTTACACCAATAAATCTATCAAAGCCAGAAGCACAGAACAGAAACTGATGCTCATGCATGAAGGTCAAAAGCCACATGACTTCACTGATGTGAAAACCGCTACCATTTACAACCATCTACTGGCATTTAAAAATTTTAAAAATTCGTTCCGTTTTCAAGTTATGCATATGTGATGCTGGGCCGAAGAGATCGATTGGAGTTCTTTGTGTATACGTGACGCTGGGCTGGTAAGAGTGGAATCGCTGCATCGTGTATACGTGATGCTGGTCCTGAGTGGATTAAATAAAAATGCCCAAAACATTGTTACAAATATGTATAAGGCTAAGACAAGGAATACAAAGATCATGTTGATTAGACATGCTATATACACGTTGATTAGAAGCAGATTCATGCTGTCTAAAGTTGCATTTAGAGGTGTTCTTGTGGTGTAAATGTGGTTGAAATTTGGTCTATACTTTTAAAACTGTGTAATACAGAGGTTATGTCTGAAATAATAGCTTCACGGTAATTAACTTACTGATACAATAAGGATCATTTCAACTACTCAACAGCCATTAGATGCTGCCAAAAAAATGAAATAAGTGCAGTATTCAGCTAAAGAGGATATACACTATTTAATATAAATCATGTGTTCAGAAAATATAAAAGATATAGGTATGACAATTTTTCAAAATAGAAAATGCATTCCCCCCCCAAAAAAAAACTATTAGGATGTTTTCTTCATGTTTCACTGAAATCCACCACCAGTCAATGATGATTTGTAAACCAATCGTGTGTTGTTACCCAAGGCATTTTTTTCTTCCAGAAATTTGTCATTAACAAAGGCCATCATTAACCAAGTCACTATTGTATAACAATATTTTATAGTTTCAGTTTACTACATTTAAAATTTTTGCATAATGTTTAGAAACAATAAATTAATTTTTGATCATTTTTGTGAGACATCACATATGTGTGTATAATATTGATTAAAAAAACACAATTATATTGTTTTATTTTCAGTTTTTATAATAATTGTAAATTTTTAATTAAAATACTGTATCTAATTCCTTTTGATCTTTCTGTGCCTGATAAAGACTTCAATTCTTATCAAATTAATTTTCATTGGTTGAATTTTCCAATAATCCTAATGTATTGTGTGTTGTTTGAATATGCTTAACTTCTTTTTTTATATATATACAGGTTATCCATTGCTAGTTTTAAATATGTTAAAGCCTGACTGGCCATCTGCAAGGCATCCAGATCTTGTTGCCCGAGAATTAATGAGAGATCTTTTAGCCATGATACAAGGTAGTTTTTTAGCATAAATATAATGCATTAGCATTATCACATAATTATTTGTGCTTTATATCATTGTAATGCAATTTCCAAGTATTTAGATTATTTGCACTATAGAGGTAAATGTAACTATGCTTATAAGATAGTTAATGTTCTTTGAATATGCTGTTAAAATTTCATTGCTTCATTGAAATAATTTTTTTGCACTTACTCTTATATCTGTTTTGAATTATTATTATTTAAGCAAATCTCATCAGGTATAAGCTATTTGCTGGATTATTACCAAGTGCTTCAGCATAGTTACATTACTGAACCTAAATCCATGTAACTTTTATTTTTCTAATACTTTCAGTTTAGTTTGAATATTAATATAATAAGGGTAATAAGATGTAGTAATCTTGTTATGGTTGTTATGGGCTGCATTAGGCCTTCAGGTGAAAGTGGTACTTACTTCTTTCTGTAAAATGGTGCTTATCCCTGTATCTGTAAAAGTACTTATCCTTCTATAAAGTTGTTCATTTGATCGAAAATATCTTGCAAACATAACAGTAAATTTCTTTACTTTTTGGGCTGAACACTAACCATTCTCGTTCAACTTTTTCACCATTTGCTTTATTGTGAATAAAATATTTTTCTTTAATGACTGAGTTATAGTTTTTCTACCATCTGTTTCTACATTTTTAGTGGTATGTATAAATAAAATATTTGATGGTGGTTTTTATTTAAGCAAATAATGTTGCTTGTCTACTGTTAAATTTAAAGGCCACAAAGAAATGTCCAAATTTTCCAAAACTAAAGTATCATTAATAGTCTTAGGTGTATATTCTATATTTTAAATTTCTTCATCACTTGCATTTTGGTTTTTCTCCACAATATCTAGTATGCCTTCTATGTTTTTCATTTCTTTTACTTCAATTTCAGTTTCAGTGCTTTCTGTCATTTCTATGTGTACTTCCTGGTTTCCAAAATTTCTGTGAAAAATAATTCCTGTTTATTTTGACTGAAATATTTAAGGCTAAAATTAAGTATGTCATAAGAATTAGGTTGAAATATTTTTTGTTAATTTGTATAGGTGTATAAATAAAGTATAATATAATTAAGCATATTTAGATGTACAGAAAATTCTGACTATTGGATTGACTATTTTCAAATAGCTGGAAAATTTTGATAGTTTTTTTTTAAACATCTGTTCCAAAAATTTAAGCAAATCAAAGACCATCAAAGAGCACATCTTGAAATCTCACTGATAATTTCTCAAATGAGAATAGAATTACATGGCTGTCTTTCAGAAGACACACCTTCCCCCTTATCATTGTATCCATCTTACTGTTCCAAGAAATCATCCTTGGGATAGGATATACCTCATAGAAAGTAATGTGGGGAGTTACTATCAAAGAACTTATGTTGAGAGATTCCAATCTTCACAACAGGCTTTTAGTTTGTCTAGCTTGCCTGTATGTTTAACAGTTGGGGGGAGGGTAATTATTAGAGTAAGAAGCTGTGTCAGTTTTATCAATTGCATGTTGGGCAAAAGTCTCACAATTATTTTAAAAAACTTTCCTGTCGACCATTTTTGACAAACAAAAACCGTCACCAAATAATGTGATTTAACACCAATAATGTAGAAGTGTAATGTTTCTACACAATCGTAAGATCTTCTCCTTAGTTTTATGTAAAATGGACTAATTTTCGATAAGCTAGTTTAATTTTTGTAAACAGAATATAAATTAACTGTTACTTATCTACTTTGCCTATGCAGTTTGAAAAATGATTACAATTGAGGATAATTTTTTCTGTGTGACAACAAGGAGTATATTTAAAGTTACAGGATCCTGGCATTATAAAAATTGTATTTATTTAAATGGGAATGATATGCGACTTTATTTGAAAATGAATAAAGAGTGGTGATGCAATGTAAAAAAGTATGGTGTATGATTGAAGTTTTTTTATACACTAATATCTGTGACTTTAAGCTTCTACCAGAATAAATGGTGCGTGCTTGGTGACTCCTCCACCAGTTTTCATGATTGACGACATTTTGTAATGAGATAAGGTGGTTTAATTTATGTTGGAAGCCTACAAAATATGTCGGATTTCATGTACAAAATACATTTTTTTTCAAAATTTTACTTAATTTCAAATGTTGGCTTTTGATACTAAAGCTAATAACAAAGAAAACAGCTGTTTTATAATTTTTGTAGAAATTTCTTTCTCCATGTCATATGGCTTTTGTACTGTGAATTGCATTTTGTATATGCTCAATTATTCAGAGACTTCACATATCTAGATTTCACTATTTTCTGAGCATTTAGAATAGTCGAGCTTTAACTGCATATAAGAAATTTAGACATTAAGATTGTCCAGAATTATCATGTATTTGATCGTGTAATTGATTTCTGTTTCTAAAATGGTTAAAATGAGTTAATGTATACTACCATATTTATATACAAATAAAAGGAATTATAAAAACGAATTTTCATAACTATGTTGTTATGTAAACTATGTATTATGTAATATAATGTTTATGTGGTTATGTAATTAAAATAGGGTGAAAATTATTTACATAGCTTTGGGGAATGTAAATTGTTGGGATGAGATTTATGTTTGAACGAGACCATCTTTTTGTTATAGTAGATGGAAACTGGTATTTTCAGAAAGCAGTTTTGATTTCTTGAAGAACAACTTACAATCAGATCGATGACTAAATGACTGTATTTTTTAAATGTATAAAACAAATTTTTGTTGTAATCAAATTTATTATGCAATCACTTAAAAAATTTGCTACAGTAGACTTTTTAATACTTTATAAAATTATTCTCATGAGAACTGAATTCATTGTCATGTACCAAAGTGTTTTGTTGAAGCAGTACCATTAACATTATATTATATATATATATATTTTAGATGTTTATATATTTTCTTACTATATGACCATTACTTTGTTTATTTCTGATGAAAATTAAATTAAATGATTGTTTGAATTTTGGAAATACATTGAACTCTCTATTAAGCATATGTAGATTATCTGCACATTATTAAAAAAAGGTGCATTTGAGAAAAACAAAAATTTGTGAGTTGTTGGATATGATTTTAGTATGCAGAATTTCATTACGGATTTGAAATTAAGTTAAAATATAATTATCAATTTACTGTGGATAAAAATTGATTTCTGATGCCCAAAAGAAGAAAATTCTACCAATAAAGATATTATAACTTGGGTCTTCTTAAAATACTTTCTGTTGCTCAAGGTCTTCAGAACTTAAGAAAATATTGCAAAGTAGCTGCAAAAAAATCAGAATAATAAATTCTGTGAAATTTTATCTGACTAGGATATTTTGGATATAGTCACCTAAGAAGAGCTAGTAGGACAATTGAAGAAAAAAAGTAAATATGAAGTTGAAATAGCAAGTCACAGTATGCTGAATGTCTATAGACAAGCAGGATTGGGATTTAATGATGTCACCACACTGCAAAAATTCAGTTATTTGAAAGAATGCTTACATGGTTTTAGAAAGATACATTTTTCTGAAGGAAAACTCCAAGTTTAAAGGAAAGGAAAACTCCAAGTTGTATTTTATTCTTTTACAATTTCTGAAGGTTTTTTTTTTGGGGGGGGGCTGTATATTGAAAGTTCTTGAATTATATGTGTTTTCTGATTGTCTGGTTGTATTTGTGCATTACTTGGCACAAGCAATCAGAAGTTATGTTATTTTCATGTAAATCATTTTAATCTTGTCTACCTCTATAAAATTTCAAATCATTGTGATAATTAAATTTTAATGTCATATATGAATTGCATTGTATGAACACCAAGATATTAACCTAGATCAAATTGGCACTTCTATTTCTTTTAGATACAGCAATGGCAAATGATTCCAGTGGCATTTTTGATAAAACCGAGTTATTATCTCTAATTGAGCATTCAGAATTATTGGGTTGGATGAAGGATTGTTCTGAATTAGCATTTGTCAATTTGGATTTATTGCAAAGCAGACAAGAAAAGCTTGCATTTTTTGTTAATGTAACTAATATAGCATGGATACATGGTATTTTGGTGGAAACATTGCTTTTGAAAGCGGTGGTAAGTTTTATAAATAAATTTGAAGCTTTTTTCTTAAACTCTAAAGCTTAATGGTAATAAAATATTAAATAAGATTCATATGCAATTTCTGCTTGCTGCAGGAAGAAGAAACTGAAAGTTTCTCCACTGACTTTCCTAGATTAAATCACTTTAACAGATTTGATTGCCCTTGTACATTACTTTTATCACCTAATCTGTTGGAACGATGTGTAATGCAGAAGATTCTGGGTTATGTTGTAGGCCAGCTTGGTCCAATAAGGTAAACAATAAAAATATTTGTTTTATTTTAAATTAATTATGTGAAAATTTTTTGTTTATAAGTTACTATTAGTCCTGTGAAATTTATGTTTAACTCACAAAACTGCATCTCTGTTTAACAGCCTTTTTGATTTACGTTATCAATTACTACATGCTCCATTGCCTGTGCCAAAACATGTACAGGATCCACCTTATTACCAACTCTTAAGTAAGTAAATTTTTTCAAGCCTATTTAAAATTTATCATGAATTCTGTAAACATGTGATCAGAAGCAACTGGAACCTAGAATAATAGATCTATAAAATATATATGTGCCTATATTGCAGGAATAGCATAAAATATTTTGGTTGCAGCAACAGTGGCCAGTCTGTTAGAAATATTATCTACTAGATTTTGGTATGTTGGTGGTGAAATATTTTCCTATGATTGCAGAATAGCAGTAGTCATTTCTTTCTGCAGTTTTATGCACCAAGTGCCTAGCCTGAAAGCAGCATTCCAATTCATCTCTTAGATGTTCTCTATGATCAGAATTAGAGCTTTGAGTTGATTAACTTATTTCCACAACATTCATATCAGGAAACCATATTATTTTTCATAGCATATACTGTGATAGGTTGACTTCAAAAGTGCTGAAAAAAGAAGGGTCCTGCATCAAAATGTTGCCACAGTTTAGAGTGCTGAATTGTCTAGAAAATTATGATACACTTTAGCATTCATAATTCATTTTGTAAGAAGCAGGGGGCTTAATCACAAGAAACAAGACCATGTCATAATGTTTTCTTAATAAGCCTGGTTTTAAGGAATGATACATTCTTGTAAGTTCTGCTTTCTTGGTGTTCTCTGCACTCAAACACAACTATTAGACTTTCAGACAGAGGATTTGTTTTCACATAACATGTTGCCATTATACCAGCTAAGTCTTACTTTATATTTTCTAGTGTTGGCTGGCATTAGGTGTGCTAATCTATGATTTGTGCGTACTTGTTTTCCTGCAAAACCTAAATTTTGCAGCTCTTTGTTAATTAGCATTGTGCTCATGCTGCATTCAGAAGCACACAGGAATTTTTTGCGGATGTTTTTGTCTAATTCTGTGCAATTTTGTATTTCTATTTTATGAAGCATTTTATTGCTGCTATTTGTCAGACTGCATAGTCAACTTGATATTTGTTGAACATGTATAATTTCCGAAGCTGCTTCTTTGTAGTGATATCATTCACAGTTGAATGCACCACCCTTTCACGTTGCCAAAATTTCATGAACAATTTTCGACAGTGAAAACAACTACTCACTTCTCCTCTTCCATATTCATTGAGCTAACTTTTCCTATCAGTTTTGCAATATAAGGTTTGCTGTAATGCCTTGTCTACTTCCTTTTATATGTGCTTTAGCAACCAGTTACAGTGTTATAATAATGGGAATGTCTGGAAGTGTGTAGATATTTTTGATCATATGGTGTATATGTTCATAATTTATGATTAACTGAACATTTTTTGTTGCATTTTACACCCTTTTAAATGGCGTTTTAATTATTTTCAAAATCTACAGTCTCTATTTTGGGACAAATCAAGGCTTATACTGTGTCTTAATGTGATTTCGCCATCTTAGAGCTTTTGCGTAACGTATTTGTGCTGCTCTCATGTCAAATTATTTCTTTTTTAATCTAAAATATATCATATTGATGTAATCACACGTCATTATTGGGGATCATAAAACAGAATTTGTCATCAGTATTGTTGTAGCTTGAAATGAAACATGACTCTTAAACATGTTGTGTAATTCTTATGTGTGAAACAAATGTACATTAATTTTTATGCATGTGTAATGCACAAATCTGAGTTCTCTCTATTTTAGTTATAAAAACTTTGTTTATTTTATATACAGTTTTGGCCTGTTTTAAATGCCCATTATTTAGTGAGTATTTGTATTCTTGATATTATTTTTTGAATGCCAAATCTATATTTTATTTTATAAAAAGCTTTCATATGCATTCCATATTTTTTTCCTGATATTTAACTTTCTTAATATGAAATATTCATAGTAGTTTCAAAGAAAAGTTTTTAGTTTATTGTTGGGAAAAGTAAAAAATGTGGTTGACTGAAACTGTGTATATTTTCTAGCCTAATTGTTTAAAAAAGAGTTTAAATATTTGTTTAAAATTTAATTGTGTCTTCCTAGTAGAAAAATAATTAGATTTAAGATCTAAAAGAGGAAGGGTCGTGCATCAAAGTGGTGCCACACTTTAGGAGTGCTGAATTGTCAAAAAAATTAAGATACACTTCAGCATTCATATTGCATTTTATAAAAAGTAGGGGGCCTAATCACAAGAAACAGGACCATGCCATAATATTTCCTTAACAAGCCTGGCTTAAGAAATGATACATTCTTGTAACTTAAATATAGATTAAAAGTGAAATTTAGAGAATACTTTACAGATTTAATTACTGATATTAGGTCTGCATCAAATTTCTTTTCCCCCACCTCTTGGTAGTAATAATAAAGAAAACAAAAAGTCTGTTGAGAATATTGCACATTCTAACAATTTCTAGAAATTTTGTATTTGTCGTTTAAGCAATAAATTTACCTGCATTTATCTGACATACCTATTTTTATAATTGAAGTACTACTCTGATGTGTGACATGCTGAAGATAATGAAAGAATCTTAAATCTCTTTGGCTACATACAGTTTTGATCATTGTTTGGATCTGTAAAGTATTCTCTAAATTTCACTTGTAATCTACTTAAAACTTTTGAAGTCTGTTTTTTATTTAATAAAAGGCATCTTACTGAAAGTATTATTGGCATTGTAAATAAATTTAGCCAAAAATTTATTATTATGAACTATGTATTACTTTTGTGAATATTTTAGAAAACTTCACTGTTTTAGAATCCAAGAGAACATAAACAGTGTATGTTAAAGCTTCTGTTATTTGCTGTATTACATGTACCTAATATCTAAAATGTTAACTGTCTGTCCTAATGTGGTTTGTGATGTAGTAACCACGAAGAATATTTTAAAGTATCTAAATAAATCTCTGCATTTTTCATCAAATGGATTTGTTAACATAAATCTGTTTATTATACTTAGTTTTTAAAAATGTGCAGAAAGGCTGTTGAAAGAAACAAAAATTTAAAGAAAGCCAGCATTTATGTATTTCATGTAAATTAAAAGAAATGTGTTTTAACCATTTTAGTTGTATTATTCGTAGATGCATTAATCTAATTTTTATTTTATTTTATAAGCAGCTTTTATGTAATATATAATTTTTTAAAGCAGCATGTAAATATTATATGCCTAATATTTGCTTAATATTCTTTTTTATTTAGTCATGTTGAGGAAAATCTACGCATTGCAAAAAAAAAACAACGGGGGGAATTAATAGAAATACGTGTAAGTAATTTGTATTTCCTTACTTTAGAGTTTTTAAATATAAATTCATAATATAGTTAGCATATTATTTAAATTGAAGGAGAGATATATCTGCATATCAGATGGATATAGCAGTATGTCTAGAAGTTAGATTTGGGAACCTACTCTTAAAATAAAAAAAAAATCTGGTATGGCCACCACATGACTTGCTCGTACAACCTGTTAGATATTCTTTTTTAGAGTAACAACAAACTGATATTAAATATTGTTAGACTGACTACATATGTAAACTGTTATTACATATGTAATCAGATTTCATTATATCTTGAACATTAATTCTTTTTAAAATTTGATAATGCTGAAACCTGAATATTTTCATCAACACTTTTGTAGTTGGAAGTATAATGTCACCACCAACGATTGTGAAAATAAAAGCAGTTAAGGACTTTTAAGCTGGATAAGGGAGTTGTTATATATACATATATTTATATGTTATAAAAACAGATTTAGAAGTACCTGTATAGGAACACCGAGACTTAGAAATGCAGAAAATAGTGATGGTGAAGTACGTAGATGGCATATTGAAGAGGAAGAATTCTAATCATGTATACTGTTAAATCCTTAATGACTAAAAAACTTGGTGGTTGAGGCAGATTAAATTCCATTTTATTTAAATTGACATTTGTCTCAACAATTCACTTAGCACTATAATCGTGCCTATTTCCAGAACATTTACATTTTTGATACTGTTGCAATAGGAAGAGAGCACCAGTGAAGTTGCGTCCAAGCAGCACACAGAGAGAAGGTAAAGTGTGCAGTTATTCAGTATGGAAGCTCACCAAGAGGAAGGTTTTGAATTAAGTTATAAAAGTCTCAGTTAAATTAAAAATTCGATTGCAAGTTCTTCTTCTTCTTTTTTTTTTTTTTTTTTTTTTTTCTTCCGTAAAAACACTAAAAGATGTCCTAATAATTTTTTTTTCGAGAAATAACTGGGAAAAGTTCATACTTCTGTAAAATCTTTGCTTGAATATCATACCACAATATTTTGCAGTCCTTAGCTTGAAAGTTTCTTGTAAAAACTGTTGTCAATATAAAACCGAAATTTTCTTTTACATATTCATGAAATTTGCTTTAAAATTAATTATTTAACACTTATAACATAATCCACATTTTCCTAATTGTAAAGCAATATAAAACGGAATTTAGAACTTAATAAACCTAGAAAAGTAACAAACAAACTTTGAAAAAATTGGGCAAATCAGCATTACAAATTGCTGATGGCTGTTTAGTGCTTAAATACAATAGAACTAAACCTCAGGAAATATGTAAGATAAAAAATAAGGTAAATCAAAACTGTAATTTAAACTAGGTTTAGCCCCATAATTCTGTATTCTAAAAATTGTAACTTTTCTGGACGGTGGCATTTCTAAGGGTTTGCGTAATGCTATGATGTAGCTGATTTGGAACCTAAACTCAAAATTTCGAAAGCTGAAAAGTTTCCTACCAAAACCTTCCTCTTGGCGATCTTCCATACTGGATTAAATGCACACTTTAACTTCTCTCTGTGTGCTGCTTGGATGCAATTTCACTGTGCTCTTATCCTATCACAACAGTATCAAAAATGTAAATGTTCTGGAAAGAGGCAGAGTTAGATTGCCAAATGAATTGTGGCCACAAATGTCAATTTAAATAAAAATGGAATTTAATCCACCTCAACTGCCAAGTTTCTTAGTCATTAAGGATTTAACATTCTACGCAATCAGAATTCTTCCTCTTATAAGGCTGATTTACATATTTTTTATCTTATGCATATCCATAGGTTTAGACTGCAATAAAAAAGGTGATCCACAACTAGATATTACAACAGTCCCATAATAAAAAATTTCAGTGTACTACAGCTAATCATTGTTTAGTTATGTAAGTACATACATACGTATGAGTGTACAGCTGTCACAAAAGAATCCCTTTTGAATCCATTTTAAGTTATCCATATATACATACATCGGGGGGGGGGACAGATGGATTAAAGAACAATCAAAATGGATATTTCTGTTGAAATATGATACTCAAAATTTCTTGAGATTACAGTATTAATACAAGGAAGTAATAAAAATAATTAATTTGACAAATTCACACAAATTGGAAATGATAATTAGCATATTTCTACCCATGGTGGCTAGTGATTAGAATATTCCTCTGGAATTATAATACTCTATAGTTCTGGTGCAAAGATAATTTTTAAGCTTTTGTTTGATTTAAACTACTTTGCACAAGTATGCTTATGCCTGATCAATATTGTCAGTATGGTTATTTAAAAGTCTTTGATTCATATTTAATCATTTATTTTTCTGAGTTTTATTTGAAACACCATTTTTTGTTTAATAAAAAAAAGTATTTATTTTTTTTAATTTTGTACTTTCAGATGATGCAAAACCTCTTTGGGAAAAATACATGCCACCGTTAGAATCAAGGCTGCTTTTTGTTTTGGTTGAAGGATTACTTTATTCACCAACATTACGTGTAAGTTTTGCATTTGATTTCATAGTTCTAATTTCAGTGTGCTTAGAATTTGCTACTTTGGAAGGAATTTTTGTGAATGATTTCAGATTTAGATAAGATTATTTTTAAAACAAATTGAACATTTTTCTTAATTTTGAGAATGGTGAAACTGGCAAAAATCTGGCTTAGTGCAGTTGATTATCTCATCTAACTCTGTAAATGCTTATATATTTTACAATGTTATTCCGAGATAAAATTTTATATAACCAAAAATAACATCAAAACTGCAATAAGATATCATGCTATATAATCAATTAAATTTTTTAAATATAGTTTTTTAATGGACAAAATTCAACCTAAAATGATTATATACCAAAAAAAGTACACAATGAAACCTTAATCTATCATTCCTGCAGCTGTTGTTTTTCCACATGTATAATTTTCTTCTTGATTCCAGATGAAGTTCTATATCATTAACATTATTTATTCTTGCATCCATCACTCTGTAAAATATTGTTTCACTGTATTAATCTATATAGATCACATTTTAGCATAACATTTCCTGCATGGATCATTTGAGAAAATCGGCCCACCAGCAGCCAAGGGGTAAAGTTGCTCAACACTGGTAGTTCTGACCTGGGTTCGATTCCAAGTGAATTGGCTGGCTGCATGGGCGTTTCCATGGTTTTCCTCATGTGTAATGTGTATACAAGCCAGTTTCCTTTAGAAAGTTCTCCACAAAGGCATCCCTGCCCTTAGGCAGATACATCTAGTGTATTTTGCCATACATAATCAACTAAAACAAACCATATCAGTTAGAAAATTAGTTACCATTTCTTATTTAAAGGAGGTCCATAACTAGATATTACAGCAGTCCCATAATTCTTTTTGTTATTATGAATCTGGCTTCACAGTAATGTAGTTATGATTTGCACGTAGCTGTGAGCTCTCAGTTTGCTTCATTAACTTAATGTCCAAACTTTACTTCCTCTTAGTTTGCAATAAGTGTATTTGCTTTATTTTTCATTAGTTTATCCCTGCTAGTTTTTAGAGATTTCATTATTCAAGTTTCATGTGTTTATAAACATGCATGATAAAAGCAAAATACAATAAATATTGATTCTCTAGGTTAGCATCAGGGATATAAAATAAATGAAGTTTCTGTGTAGAATGTTTTGGTTTGAGGTATATGTCAAGCAGATATGCAGCTACAGAACCAAATTATTGATCACACAAATGTATGCTAAAATGATTGTTTCTTCAATAATGAAGTCTTTTATTTAGCATTAAAGGGAAATTGAAAATTTAGGACTCGCTGCATGTTTTATTATGGGAGAAAAATCAAATGCATGTGTAAAGCATACAAACAAAGGGGGAAAAAAGTTATTGGTGGCTTTGAGGCCCGGATTTTAGATCATTCCGAATCTCAAACTTTGTACGGTTTAAATCAATCAATTTTACACACCATTCCTGCAACTTGATGCAACTGTGGGAAAACCTATGGCTCACTCATAATGTTGGTGGGAGGAGCAGGTTGAGAGGGCTGAGTCATTGTCTTTGTCTTATCACTTTGTCTCCTCCATATTAGGCGGGAGGAGATGCTCTGAAAGACATTAGGTATTGTAAGTATTAATGCCAATAGGCTAAGTTAAGTATAGACAAAGAGCCATTTTGGCCAAGTTTCTGTCAACACTAACCACCCTATGATAGTCTGACTGTAAAATTCGTTGGGTAGATTTCGCAACAGATCACTTTATTTTGATGACCTCAGTCATGATCCTCTTACTTTTATTTAAAATTAATCAAAATACAAAGCTAAGTATTATAGAAATTATATACAATATGAAATACTCATGTAAATATGTATATAATATTTACATGAGTTGGACATTAGATGGTAACATTAATTAAAGTCGGATCTTTTAGTCTCATAGAGTGAATTAGTACAGGAGTCAAAAGAGAATTAGAACGTTTACAGAAACTCTGCAAACTTCTGTTCTTGATCTGTTAAGGATTTCATGATAGCTTTGATTCCTTATCTCTTACTGGGTATTTTATCATGTGACCCACCTCCAGTGACGTCGGATAGGGTAAGCACCTTTTTTTCTTGGATAGGTCTGTAGACAATGGAATGCATTTGCCAATGACCTGCTTGTGCTGCAGCCACAGCGTACTCTTTTCTTATGAATTTGTTCTAAGAAGCTTGGGAATTTTCCATGATTTGTTAAGACTTGGTTCTCATAAAAACCGTTCTTAAGTCTTTTTATCGAAACTTGTGGGAACACCTGAAAAGTGGATCTGCCAGTGGTCCCTTCATTCCATCTTGTTTACCAAATGTTTAGAACTTCTTTAAGAATTTTGTTCTTTACTATCTCCTGAGTGTGGAGCCTCCCCAGTTCTGTGTGCTCTTTTTGTATTGTTAGCTTTGCCTCTTTATCGACTCTTTTGTTGTCCTTCGTGCCCTTGTGGCTTAACCCAGTTTAAAGAAACGTAATGTGTCTCTTGTATTATACTGAATAATTCTCTTAAGCTTTGAATGCTTCTTCTTGCGATCTTAGCACTGTTTAGGCTGTTAAGGGGACTCTGACTGTCTGTATAAGTATGAACTGGGGTGGCAGACTTTGTTTTGACCAATTCATAACATTGCATATTTTAATGCTTGAACTTCTGCTTTGTTATTTAATCTTCTTTGTTCTTTGAAGATCTTTCTTTTATTATCTAAAACAATGAATGCATCTTCCACCTTTTTCATTCATTTTCGAACCATTAGTGAATGCTTCTATATTTTTATTTATTGGGATATCTTTTCTCCATTTTATTTCTCTTTGTGCTGGATGATCTTGTATTGTCGGAAGTCTATCCTTGTGCCATTTTTTTAAGTCTCCTGTAAGTTTGTAAGTTTCCTTTGTAATGAAATATTTGGTATATTTGGTATATTTGGGCTTCCATATCTGCTTTCAAATCTAGAGGAATTGTGCCTTCCAGGATTTAAAGTCCTGTTGTTGGGGCTGTTGAAAGTGCCTTTGTTATGCACAAAAGTGCAATTCTTTGTATTTGAACCAATTTGACCTTCATCCTTTCCGTCCCTGTGTACCATCGTGGACATTCGTAAAGAAGCATTCTCTCTATTGTTCTTAAGTAGAGTGTCTAGTAATTTTCTTAGTAATCTTTAGTAATTATTATGTCCCACTTGTGTGAAACCATTCTGTTTAGATTGTTCAGAAGTTTTAATGTGCAGTCTTTTATTTCGCTTAAATGGAAGATCCATATTAGTTTCTTGTCCAGGAGATATTTGAGGTGTTTACATCTCGTTATTAACACATTTCTCCATTTAATTCTTGGCAGGGATCTCTGCAGTTTGTCCCCTTAAAATAAAATTAGATAAATAAAATGAGGTTTGTCTTTTCCACGCTGAACTTTAATTTCTGTTTTAAGCTCCATTGGTATATTTTGTCAAGGGCTCTGTGTGCTTTTTGTTTGATTCTTAATCTGTTGCCTCCCGCTATTATAATTATAAACTCATCTGCGCAGGCTTGAATTTTTGCATCATCATCAAAGTCAATACTGAGGGTGGTTTCCATCATTACATCTCATAATATTAGCTCGAGATTGGACCCTTGGGGGTCCTCTTTTTTTATATTTATGGAAGATTTCCACCTCGTCTCTGTTATAGTAAACACTCCTGTCGCTGAGATATATTTTTATTATCTCGTATATATTCTTGGGACAATTAATTTCTGCTAGTCCTCTATTCAGGCATTCATTTAGAATTTTAACAAAGAAGTCCTCATTTACTAAGAACTGTTCTTCTACTGTTTCTAATGACAGTTCGTCTTTCCTTCTAATATGTGGTCACCACATATTAAGGATGGGATATCTTTATAATGTTGTATGAGATCTAAAATTATGAGAATCAGATCTAATTCATGGTATGGTAGATAATACACTGAAAATAATAGGAAGGTATTTTCTCTGTCAGTTTTTACTACGACTATTTCCGGTGTCATCTTTATTTTCAGGATTGAAAGTCCTGAGTCTTTAATGATACTTGTGGACTTAACCGAATTTGCACCGTAGAACAGTCTGTAGCTAAAAGGAAAACCACATATTTTGGTTTAATCTTAAATGGTTCTTGAATACATGCTATTTTTATATCTAAGCTATCTTCGAGATCTTGTCTCAGTTGTAGACTTGTTGGGTGTTGTTGAGTGCTGGGTGTTGATTTACGTTATTTTGACTTTTTGTATATAATTTCAAGTTCTCTTATTTTTCATGGATAATTGCTGTTATAGCTATTGTGGTGCGTTTCTAATGCTAAGTTGAATTCTTGGTTAGCCTTTCGGCAGTTAGCACATCTTTCTTTATTACTGGGACAGTCTATCTTTCTATCTTACTGCATCTTTGGGTTTCCTTACATGTGCGCTTTGTGTGTCCTAATTCTAGGCAATTTACACATTGAGTTACTTTTATGAACTTGCGGATGTTTTTTCGAGTCTAATGGATGTTGCCTTTTCATGTTTTCATTATATTCTGGAAAACTATTGGGCCTAATGGGATAACCTAATTTTTCCCGTATTTTCCCTTCATGTTGAACTTAACTTCTATTTCAGCATCATCTAATTTGTGATTTTGAGTTTTTAGAATCTAACAAAGTTTTCTCATCTTAATCTTCATTAACATTGTATATGATTATTTCGGAGTTTATCTTTTTAGGCCTTTGAGGTTGAACTAGGTCTTTTAACTTTTTATTTTCTTTAAGGTCATCTAAATTTTGAGGTCATCCTCTTTTACTGCGTGTATCCTAACACTGCCTTTACATAGGTTACACAGTTTCTTAACCCCTATTTTGAGGTTATGTGTGTTTATATTCGTCATTAACTTATTCCTAACATCTTGTGGTGTTGCTTCTTCATCTTTGGTATATACTATTAAAAGTTGTTCCTTTCACTTAATTGACATCGACCTTGATCATCTCAGTTCTGAATAGTCGGTTTCTTAAGCTTATCTGCATAAGTGTCTTTGGACGTTTGAGTTTCTAATAGTCCATTAGGGTAATCCTCTACGTTTTGATTCTGTTCCAACTGCCTTTTTAATTTTGCAGTCCTATGGTTCTGTTTGGATAATATTTTAAGAATATTGACAAATTGCTCTTTGATTTTTTTATGTACTCTTTTAGGAATTTTTTCCGTATTTAAGAGTCCAGCTAAATTTTCGAGACATTCATGTATCCTCTGTTAAAAAATCCTCAGCTTTTGCTGAACAGAAAGTGTTCTCACATGTTTGTGCATCATTACACTGTTTTTGGGCTTTTTATGAGAGCCTATCTTTCTCTCTTGCACATCCTTCAAAGCAAACACCACACTCTGTATATTGTACTGTGAGCTTTGTCTTGTGTCTTGAATAGGAAAACCACCATGGGCTCCATGAAGGGAGCAACAAGGACTGTGGGTCGCCTTTTTTGTAAGCTGGTACCTTGAGGTTCTCACCGACTTACTCCTTAGCTGTTGAGCAAATTTTAACCCTCAAAAGAGGGAGCCCCCAGATTACGACAAGGTAAAGCTCAACTGGAAGTGCCTATCTGCAAATAGGTCACTTTTTCCTGCCTTTGTTCCTCATATCATGCGGTAACACACAGACCCTTTAAGAGGAGATCAGCTGTACTAAAACTCGAATCATGTCCACCAAGTTTCCAAGGCTTCTGTGAAAAACTACAGATATAATAGCACTTCCCTGGGGGTTTGTACAGTGTAATATATGTATGTAAAAACTAAAGGTATGAATGTATAAAAGCAATATATAGTAAAAAAAAAAAAGCTTCCTTTTTAGGTATCCAAAAATTTTGTACATAAAATGAGCAAAAGCTAATGCTTCAATATTTTGATTAGTGGAAAATGAATGTATACTTGAGTCAGTGGGCTTGAAAGAGCAGACATGCATCAAATATAAAATTCCTTCTTATTACTAAAAATGATAAAATAAGAAGGAAATGTGTGCATAAAAAAAAATTCAAATTTAGTATTATTAAAGGCAGATCTTGAATTTAAGAGGGTACCTACAGTGAATGCTTTAAAAGTTTGCTATAATTTTACTTTGTTGGTCATTAAAATTACTATGACAGGAAGGCATCATGCAACAAATGTTTAACTTGCATGAAAAGTGCTACTTACTTGGATAAGCAAATGATTAGCATTCTAGAGTGTGCACGAGAAGCAAGTATGAGTAATGCCATCTCTATTATGTATAAATAGGAAGACTGCACAATGAATTTTTAATTTGGAAATCATATTTGAACATCGATTGTTTATCTAAAGATTGTGTTATGCCTTATGTAAGAATGGAGAGGACATATTGTCCTATTGGCTTAATGGGATAGTATGGCTACATCACATACCTTGAGTCAGGAACTTAGCTCATGTGGAGGATAACAAGTACCAGTATGAACAGTGTGACAACATGTGCAGCATTTTAGACTGTCAGCATGCTCACTACAGCTTCCTTTGACGCTGCAGAAGATACAGGCTTGTCTACAATGCTGTGACAGATGATGACACTGGACACAGGATTGGCACAAAGTCATCTTTTCAGATGAATCCCAATTCTGCACACAAGTGTCATGATGCTTGTATCAGTGTATGGAGGCACTGAGGAGAATGAACATAGCCAGCTCTCATTCATCATCATCATACAGGATCTGCATCTCGCATGCTGGTATGGGATACCATTGAGTACATATTCAGGTCAGCTCTTGATCACATAGCTGATGTTGCCATTATATGACATGCTAGATGCTGTCCTAACCATCCTTGATACAGAGAGTGTTCGAATGTTGCTCTGTCTGGCACATTTCCTAGATGTCTTCGTATTGAGAACATGTCATCTAGGATTACTGAGACACTTTCATGTCACTCACTGATGATCTCTTGCATAGATTTCAAGCCACATGGAATAAAGTACCCATATCTATTATCCAAGCTCATTTCTATCCGATGCCCAGGTTTTATTACAGCTCTTGTTGCTGACAGAGGTGGTAGCCCTATGTACTGAATTCTGCATGCTGTGTATCCCAAAACACCTGCAAATATAATCATGTCTTCCCAGTATATTTTATATGTGCAGTTAATAAGATTCTGCTTTTTGCTTTCGTTCTTGGTGTAGCAATTTTAATGGCCAACAGTGTCCATTTAACTTGTACAAATAAAACTCTCCAGTTATGAATTTTGTATTTTTTCATATATATGATTTACTGCTATATAAGTATAAAACTTTATTTTAAAGGTGATGTACAGTGAAGTTATCGAAGAAGATCTGGATGATGCTATGAAAGATTATTTTGATTTTTCAATACAAATTGATTTGGAAAAGGATATAGTATGTATTCATAATTGTTACTAATATAGTATAGTTTTGAAGTTCATGAAACTGTATTGTATTTTTTAAAAGTATCTGAAGCCTCGTATAGAGAGTCAAGTCTATATAGAAAAGTAATGTACTGTTGCTTATTTTTTATTTACTGATTTGGTATCAGATCTAGACAGAGGAAAATTTGTGATAATATTGTTATTTGAAGTGAATTAGATTAGTAAAAGTTTGTTAATATGGTGAAACCTCAGATCACGCTCACTGCACTTCATGAACAAATTATTGAGAAAGAAAGAAAATGCCTCAGATAATGAACATTGTCTTGAGTTAAAAAAACTGATGCAGGTAACATGATTTTCAAAGTTGTTTTTAGGTAGCTTTTGCCACAAAATTAGCATTTGTGAACTTCTGAAAATATTATTTTAATGCTTTTTATTGCTTAATTCTCATGAACAAAGCCTGGTGATAAGTGACTACAATGCCATGAATTTGTGGGAGAATACGACCAGGTTGGGTTACAGGCAGAGACTTCGAGCACTTTGACATTTAGAACTTTTTTATAGCTTAAAGATTGTTATTTGAGAGAACTATATCTAAATGAAAGTGTCTTCCTGTATTATTTTCCATTTATACTGTCTTCTCTCCTTCATACAAGTAGAGTAAAATTATGTTTTCATGCATTTCACCTGTATAATGTTATGTATATCTTTCTTGCTCATATTTAGTGATTTCCATTGGTTTTGATTTTAACGTCTATGCAAAGTACTGTTGTAAACTTTAAATAAGCAATAATATGTGACCAAGGAATGAATTAATCCATTTTTCATCATTTACTATGGAGAAAATTGCTTTGGTTTACAAACATTGTGATTAACAACAGTCTTCAAGAATGAAGTGAATTCGTGAACTGAGGTTTCAGTGTACATATGTATTGATGAAATGTTCAGTGCCTAACATGATTGTAATGATTTAAAATATAGACTGAAATCATTTTTATATCATTGGTATACTTTTTCTTTTTAGTCTTTCATTCAGTCGTGTATTTTAAATACATGAAAATAGCAATTATTACATAACATTATTTGGTCTTCATGTGAGAAAAGTGCAATGCAATTCTTAGCAGAAGGATTCATTCATTTATGTCTTATAAAACATACTTGTTTCAGTAGAGCTCTAGATATGCCTGCACAATAAAGTAAAATTCTGAAGTAAGATAGGTTTTTTCTAGATTTATAATTATTTTCTTCTTTTTAATATCGAATATAATTTTTTGTGCATTTTAAAAAATTTAATTTCATGTTTATATTACCATAACAAATGATCATTTATTCCTTTAAAATTATCATGATCCAACATTTAAGTCAGCTCTTTAGAATGAATTGCTAGTTTATTCACATGCTAACTGCATTTATTTCTAAAAAAGAATTAATTATCTCAATGCAAGATCCTTATTTTCGTGCTTCCATTTTTCAGAAAACTCTCCTAAAATGCCCATCTGTATAGTTTATTCTGCTTAGTTTTATGAAGCATGCACTGTAGATTATAAAGGTTCAATAATATCCAGTAGGTAGTGCACAATTATTGTTCGGTTGTCCAATAAAGCAGTTTTCACTTCTTAAAACTTTTTGTAACATCATAATAAAAATATAAAATTTATAAACTTTAAATGTACTGGCTTCCAAAAATTAAGCACATAATGCAAATTAGCAATTTTCAAAAGCATAATTGAATTTGAGTGGATGTGAATGACAGTATGTGCATATTGTATGTTACTGCCAGTCATGACCAACTGTCCAAATATATGCTAATTAGGCAGTCTTTGAAGTTGTCAGCATTCTGAAGGTTCATTTAAATATTAATAAGAAGTGTTTTGCAGTATACTTTTTGATGATACTTGTGTTTCTATGTCTGACAGAAGGTGAATGGCAGATAGTGAGTTCTGGTGTGCTGTTGGATGCATTGAAGTAGGATAGTCAACCAAAGATATTGCTGTTTTCTTTGATGTGGATCATTCATTAATTTCTCTCTGGAAATAGCTTAAATAGTTGCCCAGGGACTTGGTCAGCCAAGGGTTACCACCTTTCCTGAAGGCAAGGTATATTGCTATAATAGCAAAAAGAATCAATGAGCAACCTCCACAACTGTAATATCCATGGTTACAATGTCACTTTGGTAAGACAATATCTTGTAGTTCTATGCATTGAAAGCTTCAAATGAAGGGACTGAACTTTTACAAATTGGTTAAATGTCCTCTTCACAAGCATGTCCAGAATTATCGTGGAATCAGATGATAAGCGTATAAGGGTCTGTAGAGAATGAGGCAAATGGAATCAGGCTCAGAACATCATTGGATATCATGCATTCAGAGATGGTGTGGGCTGAAATTTCAATGGAATATCATATCCAGTTGCACATCTTTAATGACAGTTTGTTCATCACTGTGCAATATTGGAATGAAATATTATAGCCCATTATGAGAGCATACTGTAGCAGTTGGTCCTGATTTCTTCTTTATGGATGGTAATGCCCATTCCCATTGAGCCAGCATCATTAACACACACAAAGACAATGACAATTCAAGACATTGCAATTCTCATATGGAGTGGCTGTTGTATTCGCCCAACCTTGATCTCATTAGAAATCTTTAGAAAGCCCTCAGATGTGCCATCTTTGTATGTTTACCTCCTCCAGCCAATCTCAAAACATTTTGAAACTGCCTTAATGGTGGAATGGCCATGGAAAGCATAGGCAACTGTTGTAAAGTTTTATGTGAAGATCTGGAGTGATCACATATCTTATTAATGTAAATTTTATTTAAACAAACAGGTATTTGTTAATGACCAAACTGTGACATCATATAATTTACAAAAATTAAACATTAATTTTATTTTTGTGCATAATGTTTGTTTTCTTTCATGCAAAAATGCATTTGCTTCTTTCACCTGCAGTTTGGTATTAATCTAAGCTTTATTTTTCTATTCTTAAAGCTTTACTTTTCTATTTACCATTGTGTGCTTAACTTTTGGAAACCAGTGTATTTTGTTAAAAATTATAAAACTTAAACTCTATTATATAGTAATTACTCTGTATTGCATAACATATTGGTATACAGAATCGTACATGATCTGAAGAAATAAGCAAGGGAAAAAAATGACTTTAAAAAATATGGTATAATACAATTGCATGAAATTAATAGCTATAATGTGTGTGCATCTTATATAGAATTATGTGTGCAGGGCATATGAAGATAGAGATCTGGCAATATGACAGTCATTTTAGTTTGATCAAACAGTAAGCTATTCAAAAACTTGGATTATGGTGTGCTCCAAAGGAACTCTTGAACTTGGAAGTGGTTGCAGATAAAGGGTGAAATAAAATGGGTATTTAATTAATGACCTTACTATGTAAAGTTATGTCAAAGCATATTATATAAAATTTACATAATATGGTTTTAAAATTAATTCATATTCTTGACAATAGATGGCACTGCAGTGATTTTCTTTAAATAAGGGTATATTGCACATTTCATTTAATCTGCATTTTGCTCCATTGCAAAATGTGAATGATATTTTATGAAGTTAACAAAATCAACAGAATTATTGGAAAAATAAATTATTTATTTAAGCAAAGGGTTTTTATTGTATTGAAATACCTTTGACTGGAATGCAGCATGATAAGAACAAGGTATAACATTAAATTTATAGGTTGTCTAAAAAATGTAGCGACAAATTTTTAGTAGAGATATGGCACTTCTTAAAAATTAAGAATTTCATAGCAGCCTATGATCGAACGTTAGAGGCAAGTAAGTGGTAGCAGCAGTAGAAGTAACACAAGAGAGTGATTCATTTGAAACATTTATTGGATGTCATGAGTACAAAATAGTGTATGAGGTGAATATAGCTCTAATGTTACAACATATGCTTGAAGTTTTTATTATCAGATACCAAACATGCCTGACATCAATGGAGCATTGATTGCTAGACATGGTCGAACACATTAGAAGTTTCTTTAATTGTAGCAGCAGCTCAGATGAGACTTGCTGTGAGATTCATTTCAGACTCTACATGATCATGATATACAATAATTTTGAGCATTCCCCACAGAAAGAAATCAAGGCTCAATAAATCAGCCGAGCTTAGAACTGGTCCACTATTGCCCAATCCATCGATTTGGGACCTGTTCAAATGCTTACGAACAGCCAGTCCAAAATAAGCAAGCACCCCATCTTGTTGAAACCACATGTTGCGTATCACATTTTCTGGAATATTATCAAGTAAGTAGGAAAGAACTAGCTTCAGAAAGATCTGGTGATCATGCGGGGCAGTAAAAGATATGCCCCGACTAAGCAGTCAGTGACCAAATCTGCCCAGGTGTGAAGCAGTGCTGTACCATGTGGTGCTATGCATTGTGGAGGTTCTCTTGAACCCACAAATGTGCATTGTGCTGATTGAATACACCATCCCTATTGAATGTGGCCTCATGAGCGGACAACACATAAACTGGTAAATTCACATCTCGGACACTTCGTTGCAGCTACCATTGTGAAAATCACACACGTGCAGGATCATCATCAAAGAGCAGTAACTGAACCCTTTGGAGATGAAAGGTGTGCAAGGACCTGCCATTCAGAACATGTATGCTGCATTGAGATAAAGCAGAGGCAACAGTACATATGCTGTTACTGGGATTAGTCTCCATGGTATCCAACACACTTTCTTCCGTAATGGCCGGACGTATCAATCATAGCTTACCTCACTAGTGTTGCTGCTTCTTAATGACCCATCCTCACACAAATTTTAATGCACATGTGCCAACCCACTATAATGTGGTTGGTGTTTATCTGGGCAGCATTCTCGATAAATTCGTTTAGCGGCTTGTCCATTGCCGTCAGCTATTCCGTAAACTAAGTACATGCTTGCAAGTTTGCAAGTTCAGCATTCATATACCATTAGATGCCCTTTGTATGCTGGAAACTGCTTGAATGAGGAAATCCTCAGGTTCCTCTCTGCTCTTATACAGAGCACCATCTAGCATTTTAAGATGACATTTTCGGTCATGGGTTGTTATGCAATTCTCAATCCTTATTATGTGCCTTATCTCCTCTAAAAATTTGATGGCATACTTTTTAGACATCCTACGGATTTATAGTTTCAAAAAGTCTCGATTGAAAAGCAGTTAAGATATTTTTTCACATAAATTTGGGAGACTAGATAGCACTGAAGATGAGTTAGTCGAATAAAGGCAGTTTATCATTAAAAGGCATTAAGGTGATTAATTTGAAACATTTATTGGATGTCATAAGTGGCATTAAGGTGGTTAAGGTGCTGAAAGTGTAGACCCTGCAAATCAATCCAAAAAATTTGCACATGAGGCCTGCTTGAAATGTTTAAGTACACAGTACACTGATTATTTTCTGTGCCAAATACATTCATACTAACCAATAAGTTATAAAGCTCTATTAAAAAAGAAGACTTGACAAATGCTATGCTAAAATTGATGGGTCTCTAACTTAATGTTGGATGCAATTATGCCCATTTCCATTTAGATGCATATAATAATAAATAAAATTGCATATTTAGGGAATAGAAAATCCACATTTATCTGTTCGGTGATCACTTCAAAGCAAAAAAGGGATCATTTAGGCTGGAATTTCTAGCAAGGTAGTCATATGGTTTTTTTTTTTCATATGAGGAAGGATAATTTTATTGATTTACAGCAGCATATATTGTAGCATTTTACATCTTGAAAAATTTAGTTGAAACTTCTTGGATTATGTAAGATGGTGTCCTCTTGTATCAAACTCCTGTTGTCTTTGTATTCCTTAACAAATATTGGCTTACAGCAGCTGAGTGATAAAGTCACTGAACACTGGTAGTTTGATTCCAGGCAAATTGGCTGGCTGCTTGGGCATTTTTATGTATTTTCTCATGTATAATGTGGATATGAGCCTGTTTCCCATAAATCTATAAGCAGGCTTGTTAATTTCTATCAGTATTTTTGACAAATGGTTGAAAGTTTTATTATTCATTTGTGGCATGTAATTGCTCCTGCAACTGAACATGAAATCACTGCATCTGAAAGGGTTACAGCATGATAATGTAATGCAGAAATGGCATTCTTTAACACAATATATCTTAAGTAGTAGCTATTTAAAGAAATTTGTTTTGCAATTTTCCTCATGAGTGGTGATTAGCCATGTAAAATACAATTGTAGGGTCTTCTGTTGTCAGAAATATGAACTATTTTTTAAAACTATCTTAGATAAATTTTATTGCGCTGTCCAATAAATATCAATATATGCCACCCTTTTACTTGCAGTCATTTCTAAGAAAAGGATGATAGTTTGAAGGGATAGAACTAATAGATAGAAAAGGATATGATCTGAAATGAAGCAAATACTTATTTTAATTAACAGAGCAGCTTAAAAAACTTAAGAAACAGTAGCCAATAATGTTTAACAGTGTAATGTTTAATGAATTGTGCAATGTAAGGGTGTTTATTCATGAAAACGATTTTATACAATATGTGATCGGAAGTGCATAATTTAGACTGTAATGCTCATAATGTAATAGTGTGCATAGTTTATCAATAATAAACAGTTAAAAATTTTAAATCTTGAATATGTTTAAAGTAATGATGTAAAATGTTTTCTCTTTGCAAACAACAAACAGGTTGTGCTTAGGATTGTATTAGTTTGCAATGAAATAAGTATAATATCTTACAAAATAATAAATAAGTATAATGCCTTGTTTTGAAGTAATAATAAATAAGTAGAATGTATTTTTTAAATAAGCAAAAAATAGGTTTCTTGAAATAAACATGTTTTTTGTAGTCTTTGCAGCTTTTTACTTCCATATATGAAGTAAAGGAAGTATTGTAATCACGAAAAAATCTGGGTACTATAGTTCAATGAAAATATTCATTTTAACTGCGGTCAAAGTGCAATTTAATGATATTTTTGTGTGACATCTGTACATAAAGACAGAATAAATGACTCTATTTTCCCAAGCAAATTATAAAACTAAATTCCCTAAACGAATTTAAAATGGATTCAGAACAGATTTTTTTCATAGTGTCTGTACGTACATACATATGTATCTTGCATAACTCAAAAACTAATAGCCTCAGAACATTGAAATTTTGTATATAGGACTGCTATAACATGTATATATGCATCTCCTATTTTGGTTGCAGTCAGCCTCACCAAAAGTATATATATATATATATGTCCACTCTGTTACTCAGCTCAGTGAGGTCAGTTTCTTTATTCTTATATGTTTGTAAATTGTACATTTTTTGCTTTAGAAATGATTGAATTATGTTGTTCTTATCTTCCGGTTAAAGTTTTTGTGCCTTTAGTTAACCTGCATGTTATAGTTGTAGAATTATCAACAATTTAAAAGTTGTTTACGTGCGGCTATGCCTAATTATTTTTACCAAAGCAGCCATATTTGTTTACATTTGAAACTTAGCAGAACAGTGGATTTGTTGCTAATCTAGAGAAACTAAGCTTTGCAACAACAAAGATATTGCCTTCTTTTATTATTGAGAATTAAATCATGCTTAATCCAGACTGGAATTTATTTGAGGAAATAAGTATTTAAGATTTACTTTGTAATTTTTAATATAGATATTTTGAGTTTTAGTGTATTTTTGCCATATCTCGAAGTGAGAACTGAATTAATTGAACGAGAAATACCGAATCATCTGTGAAAACTTTTTTTTCTTTTTGTTTGTTTAATTTCTTTTATACATCATTTTAGATTTATTATAGTATTTGAATAGAACATGTGGCAATGATTAGATAATTCTTCATATGATATAATTTTTGTGTATTGAGTTATAAAATGAATGAGATGTAACTCTGAGAGAAGTGACCCTATCACCAGAGTGCCACTAGGGTAAACAAATGTAATGAATTTTAAAGAGTGCATTTATTCAATTGTGGTTTATGCGCTATTGACAAAGTAAATTTAATTCAGTCCAATAAGTTTAAATGAAATGCAAATAAAAATGCGTATAATTTAATATTCTGTGCAAGAAAGTCATGTGGTGTACACATCAGATTTTTTTAAATAAACATGCTTTTACATTTTTCATATCCAAAACAATCTTGCAAGCTAATAGAACTTGGAACTTAATGGTACATGGAGCATTTAGCTGAGTGAGCTCTCATAAATCTCAGAACTATGCCCTAAGCCACTGGCTTTGAATTTGAACCATACATGCGTAAAACACTTCGCCTGTTTGGTGAAATAAAGTTCTTGTACCTTTCGGGATGTAATACTTGCATAAGCTGATCGAGCAGTGCATCTGATGATAATGATTGCTAAGAAATGAATGAATGAATTTGCTAAGAAACACAAAAGTAGAATGTTGATTCATTGGCACCTGTTACGTGAGTGGTCACCCACCCAATTTCAGGCCTCGGCAACTGCTTCTTGAAGGGGGTGTTTTCGGAGATGAAAGTAACAAAGCTGTAGCAGTTCAGTTTCTATAAGCTTATTGCACATAGTTCAGAGTCTATAAGCATAAATGAGCACACCAGAACATTTTACAATAAATTAGTTGTGAGCGAGGTTAGAACTCTCACTCTAAGAAGCTGAAGTTTAGGCTTTATACTCTGCACCACTGAGATGACAGTGTAATCTCATATCACAGTTTCCATTTATATTTAGCATGCTAACATATGATCATAGTGTTTATTAATTTAATTGTCAAATATTTCTTTTTTATTATAGTTGTAATAATAGTAATTGGAGCTTTATTTGGGTGGCATTATATTGGTTTGCACATATATTTAAAATAAAAACATCATGGATTAGTAAATTCATAATTATGAAAATTAAAAAATAAAAATTCTATGAAATTATGCCACTAGCTTTAATATTAAAATATCCTTTTGGTTTATAAGTTATAGAGTTTGAATGAATTTGGCCAAGCATATGAGAGCTATCTATATCTTTTAGTATCATATGTATTATATGCCTTGGTTATTGAATTTTTTACACTTAATATGAATAATGATAAATCTTTGATAGTATTTTAAAATATACATGATCATTTTATTTTGCAAAAATTTTCAATTACCTGTCAACTTGCAAGTTGACAGTGATGATTACAATCATCACTGTCAAAGAACAGTTCATGTACTTGATTGAAAGTTTTAAAAATATTTCTTACGCAATGGGAGCTTAGGATTAAAAAAACGTATTAATAACTGCAGAAATTAGAACATTTATATGAACTATAAAAATTGTAGAACCTCAGTTATCTGAGATAATTGGGATCATAAGTATCTTAGATAGTTGAAAACTTGCTTACTAAGAATTAAGCTTATATCATGCCAGTTTTCCTTTGAGTATGATTTTCTAAATTCTTTATTTGAAATTCTAAGTGCACAAGTACTAGCCATTATTAACATTTTAACGAACTCGTAAATTTTTTTCCCTTTGATTAAACAAATAATCCATACAGAACTTTGTTTTATGACAAAAATATTCACGAAAAACGTGAATAAACAGATCCTATCAAAATTTACACAAATTGTAAAACTTGATGAATTCCTTATATGTATTTTATGACACAATTTTTTTTGAAATAATTGTTTTATCCTTATTTTATGATAGTCCTATAAATGCATCCATCACCAGATGATCCTGCCAGTTTTTAATTGATAAAATATCCATATGTGAAGCATTAGGACATTGTCCTAGTGACACTGAAACCTTGAGCAGCATTGCTGAAGGTTTCAGTGTTGTCAACTTGGCTAGTTTTTGTACTGTCCATTCCATTTCATGGTCATCCTTAGCTGCACTCTTCATTACTGCAACTGCTGTTGTTCTCCAGTGTGAATTAATTTTTTATCACTCAAAACCAGAAAATTTTGGGTACATTGATGCAACCAACTTGACACAATTCTGTGTATTTCTTACTGCTCAAAAGATAGAAGTTACTTATCTGGTGCAAAATGGTGGTTTTCATGCCCTTTTTTTAGAAAGATTCTCAAACTATTGATATTTATTATAAGTCAGTAAATATTATTAATGTATGAAAAGAAAACATACTTAAGCTATTTAAAATAAAAATTTGAATTATTATAAAGGTTTAATACATTAAAAAATAAAACACATTCTTTTTCAAATCTTTGTAATTTTCCCCCCTATTCTTCTCCAAGTTGCACAGTAATCTCGTCCCCCCCCCACCTTTAAAAAAAGAAAGGAAAGGAAAAAAAGAGAGAGAGACAAAAAGAGAGAGAATTGTGGAGACTTTTCAACAGCCACTGTCAAGGAAAAAAATTTTCTCGTTTTTCCCTTTAGAAAATTTTCAGAAAAGTTCTGCATTCTTGCAGAAATTTTACTGCAGATTCTTCTATTGCTGGAAAATTCCACAAGCTCTTATTTTAAAACTAAATTTAAGGCTAAAATATCACGATTTGTTTATAAACACCCTTGGAATTTGAAATGCAATAAAAAAGAATGCATACGAAAATGTTGGTGTTGCTTGAATGAAGGCTGTTACGAGCGTAGTTGATGAAAGAATGGTTATGCATATAGTTGCCAGAGTTCGCCACATTTTGAAAATTGAGCAACTTCTACTCCAGCGGTTGTGTTAATACATAAACACCGAATTTTGTTCATTTATTTCTACATTTATTCATCCTAAATTGTTATTTTAAACGATATTTTTGTATCCTTTTATAATTTGAAAAATACTTGAGAAATTCATCGTCAGTTGGTGTTGGGCTATTATTGCAGCTCTGGTCTTTTCCTTTTTAAATTTTATGAAAAGAGTGAGTGATTGGCTTTTCTTCCACAAATGGCTTTTGCATGCACACTTAAATCACATCTTTTATTCTTATAATGTGTTTCAATTTCTAATATCATCTTCATTGCTTAAAACATACTATAAGGTATTTCTCCCGCTTTCTTCACATGCCTTCATGGTGTAGCGGTCAGCATGCTTGACACGTTTTCGAGAGGTCCGTGGTTCGAGTCCCATCAAGGGCATTACTCATTTCTTCAGTTTCCTGCTCCAAAAAATCCTAATGGCTCTAGAAGTGGCGCCCAAACTAAACAGGTGGTGGATGGTGATTCACCGCCACCACGATTTGGCAAATGGGGCCCCTAATCCCCAGTCACCCTTTAAAGGGGGAGGGGGAGTATATAAGGTATTTCTCCCACCTTCTTCGCATGCCTTCGTGTTGCAGTGGTCAGCATGCTCGATGCACAACAGAGAGGTCAGTGGTTCAATTCCTGGTGAAGGTGCTGCTCATTTTTCATTCTTTTGCTTCCAAAATATCATAATGACTCTACAGTATGAACAAATTTTTCCCGCATTACAGTATAGCTTCATAACTGCAATTATACTTCGGTGTACGATGAAAGTGACATTTGTAAGCAGAAAAAGCCACTTTTATATCACCTGACAGCAGCACCTGTTTATCTAGATGACATGAGACATTTTTAATAATCAATAGGATATTTTTAAGCAGATTTATTTCTTTAAACATTGTCTCATATGTGAAACAAACTCTGAGTTGGAACATATTAAAAAAATCTTTTCATTTGTAAAGTACATTGACAGAGAATTTACAGTAATATTCTGTAATGTCCTGGGCTTCATGATTAAAATTTCCAGTTTCCCTGGTCAAAAGAAATTGCAATTTATCTCTACTACTATTATTTTTACAAAACAAAAATGAGACGTGATCATTATGTATTTTTGTATCCTTTGTTTTATATTTATAATTAGTATTGGCTGGGCAGCCACCTTGGGTGCTGATTTTTGGAGTTTTTAGCTAATCTGTTCTCATAAACAAAAAATAATAAAAATATATGCTTTAAGTTATTAATATATAATGAATAAGTCACTGAATATCCAGTTAGAATGCTCAAAATTAATGGAAGCACTATTGATATTAAGTGAATGTATATTGTTATCATTTTGCATGTTGTCTGTATGCAAATTACATTTATGAATGTATTTTAAAACGATTAATAAGTAATAAAGTAATTAAATAATGTTATTAACTAAACTATGCACTAGAAGTTACAGTAAATATAGTTGGAATCATGAAAAATGGTGATATGTGTTTCTATATATGTATTGTAAAAACACATACTCACATACAAATGGCTGAAAAAAATTATCACAGGCTTTCTTTAAATATTGATCCTAGATATATGTATTTCTTGAGACGGGGAATTTTGGGGGAATATTTTCAATGTTTAACATTTAAATTGTTTCTAATCCCTGTAAAGGGAGGAAAAAAACCCCACTAGTAACTAGTTATGTTGTAAGTTAAATGTGAAATGTGTTTTATCTTTGCAAACAAAATGTATGAAGGGATCACAAAACAAATTTGTTGACTTAAATTACTTATCTAAGCATATTCAAATGTTACTGAAAATTAAATAAATTAAAATAACCCAAAATTTTCATTAAAGGAACAGTTGTAAAATTTTCAGTAACTTATTTTGCAGCACATTGGATAAAACAGCATTTGTTATTAACTTTGCACCTGGATGAGGGAAAAAAATATTGATTATTAAGTTCTCTAAATAAGTGAATGGAATCCAGCATTTTCATTTTATGAACGTTTTTCCTCCCCCCCCCCCCG
>KK119634.1:129063-146280 GCA_000611955.2 Stegodyphus mimosarum
CCCCCCCCCCCCCCGGTCTGTCAACATGGAGGTAATATAGAAAGCTAATTTTGTATATAGAGAACCTTTCTCCCTCCAGCACTAAAAATGTTTTTTTTTTTTTATAAATTCTATTTTGTGAAACTTTTTTCGTTATAAATTCAATATTTATATGAATTAAGCCTGGAAACAACTTTTTTGAACACTTTATAAAATCAAAATTGTTATGATGAAAATGACAAGCATTTGTTAGGATATCATCTTTCGAAGATGACTTTTCTCCAGGAAGAGGAGTGAAATGATTTACAACTTAAGGAGGTTTTACTGTAAATTTCTGAGATAGACTTTTGATACAGGATCCTGTAATCATTGTGTGGATGTAAATACATAAATGATTCATACTTTAAAAATAAATGATATTCTTATTAAGGGGTATAAGTTTTCCATTTTTATCTATAAATGTGTGCTCATTCAAAAACATTTTGGGGTTGCTGTTCTAAAATAGTTTATATCTGGCATAAATCACATTAAACTTTGTTTTCATATTGTTCTAATTTTTCTACAATTTTGTATGCCTTCTTTAAATTAATGTTATACATGCATACATTTATTTTAATAGATATCTCTTCCCAAATTGTTGGATTGGTATGCAATGGATTTTTCCAAAGATGATGAAAGTGATCTAGACAAGGCACCATATGAGGGACTTATTAATTTATTATCTACTTTAGTGAGATCTCCGCTTGATGAATTATTTCAAGATTTGCTTTCAGCTGACTCTATGCTTAATTTTAGTGAAAATATAGGTGAGAGTGCTTTAGTATTCAAGAACTATAAATTATCAAGATGATGTTAACTTATTCTAGAAATTGTATAATATAAGGTGAATTAGAAATATGGCTACATGTTTGATTGTATCCTATGATTTACTTGATGCTACCAAATGTGAAAAACTGCAGGAACAATAGATGGAAGAAAGCAAAAAAATGTATGCTACAGAAAGTGAGATAGTACTGTTAGGAAATAAATTCTTCCAACTAAAGAGCAATATGAATCAGACTTCCTTTGTTTCTTCAAGTTGCTCGCTGTTGTTACTCTCTACTGCAAGTTCCATTTGCCCTTTTCTAGATGATTGTCATTTTAAGCAATGGATTTTCTCCTTTTTCCCACAATCAGTGTTTTATTAAAATCACGCTTCACCAGTCTCATGACCTCATAATTGTACATTAATACCCATATGCATTTGCACATGCTGTAACTGCAATTTGCTTTGTATGTTCAGTCTTTCCTTGGATAATGATGTAAGATCAAGAATTTGAACTCGTATGTAAAATGAAAAAGTAAATTTTCAAATGAATTATATGTCATTTGCTATTTGCTTGTACAATATATACACTCATGGACAAAAAAATTAGTGCACCAAGAAATAATTGTGGGATCATGACGAAACTTGCAATGAAGGTACATGTCGGGGAGATATGCAAATGATTAGAAATGCAGCGTGATTGCGCATTACATATAGCCAGTAGAGGGCGTTGAACGTCGTACTCTGTGGAGTATAAAACAGGTAACCAAAGCTTGTTTGAGTGTGCTGAATCCTTTACAAAGGAAGAGCTGAGGTAGACATGCCATTACGCTGTGTTCGAAGACAATATGAGCAGTTGCCACAGTTTGAGAGGGGGAGAATCATCGGATAATGGAATCTGGATGGTCAGCTAGACGAGTAGCTCGTCAATTAGGCCGCTCTGATTGTGTTGTGAGAAGGTGTTGGGACCAGCGGGCACGAGAGATGTCATGTACACGAAGACCAGGCTCAGGACCTCCTTGACAGACCAGTCGTCGAGAAGACAACGCGTACAGCCAACTGCTTCATCAGCCACCATCCAGACACAGGTAGCACCTTCACTAGGGGCCCCTGTGTCTTCTCGAACCATACAAAGGCGCCTGGCTGAAGGAAAGTTTGTATCGCGACTCCCATTACGTGTGCTGCCCTTGATGCCCACCCACCGAAGCCTTCGTTTCGAGTGGTGTCAAGCACGAGGAAACTGGACTGCAGCGGAATGGAACCAGGTTGTCTTTAGCGACGAATCCAGATTCAATCTCGGCAGTGATGACAATCATGTTCGTGTGTGGAGGGCCCGTGGTGAATGCCTCAATCCTGCCTTTGCTGTACAGCGACACATCGCTCCCACAACTGGTGTGATGGTATGGGGTGCCATTGCTTGCAATACATGGTCACCCCTAGTACTGTTCCGTGGCATTATGACAGCCCAGCGATATGTTCATGAAATCCTGCAACCACATGTGTTGCCACTCATGCAACGGCTCCCAGGAGCCATTTTTCAAAAGACAATGCTCGGCCTCATACGACAAGGGTGTCACAAGACTGTCTCCGCACTGTTACTACCGTTCCTTGGCCTGCCCGATCCCCAGATTTTTTTCCAATTGAGCATATCTGAGATCATTTGGGGTGATGAGATGGGCATCCCACTAGTTTGAACGAACTAGAGGCAAGGTTACAGCCAATATGGAACGAAATGTCTCAAGAACAGAACTTGTATGACTTGTATGACTCAATGCCCGATCGTATCGCATCGTGCACACACTAGAGGGGGTCCAACGGAGTATTAACTCCTCCGTTATTTTGCCTTTTTCTCTGAAATAAATTATCCTTTTTCTTTGATTTTCTTATCATTTACTTATATCAAAGTAGTCATTACGTAAGTAAAACTTCATTTCATTTTGACGACTCCTTCTTGGTGCGCTAATTTTTTTGTCCATGAGTGTATATATATGTACACATACACTGCTTCTGTAAAGGTCTTTACCAGGCTTTTATTTTTGCAATCGTTGGTCGTAGACATGTGCTTATATTTTCAAAAATGTTTCAAATGATAAAAAAATTCATGATTTGTAATTTTAAATTTAAAAAAAATTAATTTTTTTTAAATATGAACTTTTTGTACTTTCCCTCCAGTCTCTATATTTGTATGTAGGAAAATTTTGTACTCATTATGAAAAATAAAATGCAAAACCTTTAACTCTCATAGGACAAAAATTGACAGAGACTTTTTGGTATCCCATCCAAATTATTTAATTTAATCAATAAATAATCAGTCAGGCATTTAGTGACAAAGATTATTTTGTATTTAGAGGCTTCGCACAAACTGAAGAGCAAAATGTTTACATGATTAAAAATAAAATCTCAGTGAAGGAAAAAGGTTTCTGATGTTAATAGACTAAGTGACAAGCATTTCTGCATAGATTATCATGAAAAGTATATGTTTTTTTCAAAATGAGGGTCTTATTCAAAATATGTTACAGAATTTGTATTCTAGAAAGCAGTAATAGGCTTTAATATTCTCAGCCAGCTTGTAGTATTATTTGTATGAATTAAAAATGAAACATATTTGTTTTTTAAGATATTTTGAGGTTAAAGGAACTACTAATGTGAAAATTCTTTCAGCATACCAAATCTAATAAAATTATAAATTGAAGACATTAATAAGTCACAAAAAATCATCAAGTGGCAGTTAAGGGGGGGGGAGTCAATCTCAAATTAATAACTACAAAATTTATTTACCCATAATCTTTCTTGCAGGATTATTGTATGTCTTTCTCATCCTCAGTAATGAACTACGACCCCCCAAAAAAATTTTTTTCCATCTTAAAAAAGAATTTCATGTTGAAATTCTAGCAAGGATATTCTATTCCATTACAAGTAGAGTACCCATAGATTCTGTTTTACATACCCCGGGCTTCTTCGAACGATCATCTACTACGCTATTCAGAAAATTTAATCTATCTGCCAGTTACTGAACTGTACAACTGAGATTTTCGGAGACAATTTCTTTTAGCAGCTCTTCTTTTACAGAAGATTTTACATAGCGGGGAATAATTTTTTTAAGTCAAAATATCTGTACTTAATTTTCTCAAACCGCCTACGAGTTGTGTGAGCAGAAGCAGAACTTTATCCACACACTATACAAAGTTTATAAGCTATTTAATTAGCATTGTTTTTTCCTTTTTGGAATAAAAAAGGATATTGTAATGAAAACAAACTTTTGATCATCTGTTTTTAGAAATGCAGTGAAGAAAAATAATGTTACAGTGCATGCAAGAATAACACATTGTGAGTGAGAATTCCTGCATTTTTCTGTAGTGGAACTAAAGTTACTTCTTATAAGTAGGGGGGGGGGATTAGAAACACACTTTGCTTTAATCAAGAAAAACATTTTGCTTAATTGAAACTTTTCCTAATTAAGTCTGGCATAATGAAATTTTGCATAAATATATCTAAGCATGGCATCTGTTAAAATAGATGTAAGAAGAAGTGGTTCAAGTAATCACAGAAGCATATGATATATTTATAGTAAATCTAAGGAGTACCTTAAAATTATTTGATTTTAGGTAATTGGCTCCTGTTATCTTTTCAAGTTCAATGAACTTTCAGAATTTTTGTGTGGAAGTTAATTATGCATCTAAAACTGAAATATTACAAAGTTGTCTATTGATATTAATCTAGAAAATTTCACAGTTATTTTGCTTGTTGTTTAATGAAATAGGCTGCATGACTTGTTGCTTTTCTTATGGCATTATTTATAAATCTCCATACATAGGGTGATATAATGCTTTATTGCTTGAAACCACAGTATGGATATGATATAGGTACTATTAGGCTCTGCACATCATGTCCTCTTTTACTCTGTTCTAAACTGATATCGTGGTACATTATTCATTTATCCTGGTACATAGCCATCATTCATATGGGGGTGAGAAAGATATTGGTCAGAGTTAGGTGATTCTACAGTGACTACGGCAGTTTCCTAGTTTGAAAAATCTGTGTCATGAAATCCAGCAATGTGGAAATTGATGATCCAGCCATCGATCCGAAGATTCATCTTTGTTATTTACTTGTTATCTATTTATGCAAACTTTTAAGACACTCAATAGAAATGATTTAATATTGAAATGTGTGAATAATAATAGATTGGAATTTTGTGATATTAAGTTTGGTTTTTTTCACAATTAAATAATTTTGCATGTTTTGATTTGTTATTAACTAATTTTTTTTCCTTCCTTCAAAAAGTAGCATTTTTATTGAAATCGTATTTTTCTCATTTTTTAGATTCATCGGGAAAGAAGCAACTGCCATTTACACTTGAATTTCAGCCCCCATTACAATCATTTGGAATTAAGTTGGAATATGTCACTCCCAAAGTTGTGCATCCAAATCCAGATTGCACAAAATTTACTCCTTTAATGGATCCTCAACCTGTTGTTTTGAATTATATTAAAGAAAAATGTGTAGTTCTTCATCAACTTATCGAAGTGGCTAGAGATGAAAGCATACCTGAATTTTCCGGAGGAAACATAAGTTTTGAAGCATTTACAAAAGAACTTTTGTCATCTTTTGAGTGGAGCTCAAAAATTCCAGTTATAAATTTACTAAGATTTTATAAAAATTTGCTGATGACAAATGATGCTGAATATTCTTGGTTTTCATCAGCACTTAGTCCTTTTCCAAATAAAAAGTTTTACACTCATCAAATTGAAGCATGTTTTAGGCCAGGGAAATGGCAGAATGCACTGTTATATATTGATATTTTCCTTGAAAACTGTGATAAAGATGAATGGACTGCTGAACTTACCCGTTTACTTATTCTGGAGCACATAGCTAGTATTAATCCTGCAAGTTCTTCAGATGTGCCTTGCAGATATGCTTTGTGCATTAATGACGTCGTGCACAGGGCAAATACAGTGTTACAAAATATTTACAAATGGTCTGACAGTTTTGCAATACAAGCTTTGAAGTTTTGCTTATCTGATAAAAAAATTCTAAGACATCCAAATGTACATAACTCTTTGAAAACTAAACTAAAGGAGATAATTTTGTATAAAAAGGTGCGTACAAGTTCATATATATATATATATATTAATTTAAATACTTTAATAATATAAATTCATGAAATATTAAAAAAATAAATTTATGAAAGTTTTATAAATTAATGAAATATGGGGGAAATTTTCAATATTGTTAGATTTTTATACTTTGGGATTTTTATTGTAATTTATTTAATAAAAATTAGGGAATTTATTTGAAAACTCATTGCTAAAGAGAAAGTACAGTAAACACTTTATGATGACCATCTGCAGTTCCAGTTTATTTTGATCTTCAGTATAAGTGATTGCTTTAGAAAGGTGATTTTCATCATTTATGTTTATGTTTTCCAAAATACCAGTTTCTTTCAGAAATGGTTGTGTATAGGAGATGGTTGCCAAGAAAGGGCTGACTGTACTTTTTGTATATTAATAAATGATTGAAAATAGTGTTGCACACAATGTAATATTTAATTTTTTTCATGTTATTAATCTGTTGGATCAATTTCATTTTAATACATTTCTGAAAATATGTTAAGGCAATGGTTTTCAACCTTGTGACTAATGTGCACCAACTAAACAAAAATTGAAAACTTTAGTACTACCACCATTACCTTTTACAGAGATTTTTTTTTTCAGTTTCTCAATAGAAATATATATATATATATAAACATTTCCACATGCACAGGGGGAAAAAGATTGAAAATTAGTTTCAATTTTAATTATCAAAGTTTAAGTTATAACACTTTAATTCTAAAATTTTTTGAAATGCATCCTTAAAATTCCCCCCCCCCCTCACCTCAGCTCAGCCAAAAGTTAAAAAGTGTGTATTTTTTAAATCTTCAGTTAGGGTTCGATCACAGAAAATTTTAATCAGTTGTTCTTTTTCTTCACGAGGTAAAATTTCAGGTAAATTTGAACAAAATGGATTTCTAATTCAATTTCCTTTTTTATAATCCTCTGGAAAATACTTGTTGAAATGGTTTATCAATGAAAGACAATGATTTTTAATCTCGGATGCAAACTCATCTTTTATTTTCAAATTATTTCAGTTAAACTTTCTAAAGGTGTTAAAAATCTTAAAATATTATTATCTAATTCTTTGATTTCAAATTTATTTATTTTATCTGCATTTTTTTTATCTGTAGTTGTAAACAAATTAACATTTTGTCTTTGTAATCCTAAATTTAATTCATTTAACTTTCCAAAAACGTCAACTAAATATTCTTAGTGCACCAACCATAATTCACTAAATGAACATTTTTGCAATTCAAATTTTGAATCACAGAGGAAAATTTGAATTCTTGCTCGAAGTTCAAAAAGGCGATTTGGAACTTTGGAGGACATCTTACTTGTCCTTCGTAATGCAATAAAAGCATTTCACATTCACTACCCATCTCTTGGCAAAACAATTTTAAGGTTTTCGGGGATTTTGGATTCTAAAGCTTCACAATGAATGGAGTAGTGAATAAATTTAGTTTCAGATGTGACATTCTTTATTTGAGAAATAACACCTGAATATTTTCCTGATAAAGCCTGAGCTTCGTCACTTCACATGGCAATGCAGTTATTCCAAGGAATGTTATTCTCAGACATAAAATTGTCAATTACTTTGAAAATTTCATTTGCAATTGCTCTCTCCTGAAGAGACTCATAAAATAAATACTCTTTGGCAGTTCGTTTATTTTCTACGAAATGTACAAAAACTAATAATTGAACAAAGTTTGTTATATCAGTACTTTCATCCAATTGCAATGTGATGTCCTCACTATGTTTTATTTTTTTGAGCAAGTTTTTTTTAATGGAATTTACCATTTCATGAATTTGTTGACTTAACTGTATCATTTGATAAGGCAATATTATTAAGTTCATTAGTCGCGTTTTTCCTGAATAATGTGAAAACAATAGCTTTAGCTGCTGGTAAAATAAGGTTTTCTCCAATGGTGTGAACCTGCCCAGTCTTGGCAATTCTTAGTCTTACTAGGTAACTAGCTTCCAAAGTTTTTTCAGTTGAAGTAACAAAACCTTTCATTACTTGTTTACTATTTTTGAACTCCAGTAATTTCCTTTTGTCAAATATAAATCCTCTTCCTAAATATTCTTCAGATTTATCCTTTAAATTGGCATGCTTAGATTCAAGATGTCTTTTAATAAATGATGGTTTCATATCTGATTGAATAATAGTTCACCGCAAACAGCACATTAAGGTTGAGGGTGTATATCAGCGTCATTAGAAGTAAACCCAAATGATAAATAACTTTCATTATATTTTCTATAAATAATATTGCTTTTCTTTTCAATATTCGTAGTTAGTGCTAATAGTTTACCCTGGATCCATCACCTGTGAATCCTCAATTTTCCGCTTAGTCAATCCTAGCCATTTTTCCATTTTGAAAATCTAGGTTTGTTTTATTATTTTTTCACAAATATTTAAATGCACAATATATTACAAGTTCTTCAAAAACGGACGACGATATGCCCAAATCGCGTAGAAAAGTAAGCAATACAAAGCAGCAAGAAGAAATAACACCTGCTGTTAGAGATAGCAAATTGATGTAAAAAAAATATTCTAGTTGAAAATAGAGCAATAGGAGCCTGTAAATGGTGGCAACATAAAATATAGACATATTAATAAATCAATCAACTCTAAAAGAATTAATGAGATACTATTATCTTTTTATAGGAACTTATTTTTTATTTCGTATTAAATGCAACATCCATTTCTATTACTCCTTTTAAAAACTTCATTTATGACAAATTTTGTTATGTTTATGGCTAAAAGAATATTTGTGAAAATAAAAATGGACTATTTTGCTAAAATCTGAGCCGCTGTTGACCTTGAACACATAGCTCAGATCACATAAATTTAAGAGTGTTAGAGAAAAGACTTAAGCATGATCTTGAGATATTTAATTTTTGAATTAAATATTCAAGAAATACTTTCTTTATGTACCACCCATTTATTATTACCAGTGGTATGCATCCACCGTTTGAGAATTGCTGTGTCAAGGAATTCATTAAATGTTTCTTTACTCTAAAATAGCATGCGAAGTCCTTATAATAACTGAGGCTCTGGGATGCTAATCTTTATTTTAATGTTAGTTCTGAATATTTATTTATTAATAACATTTATTTAAATTAATTTTAGTCTAGTAATTTCCAGTATGACATCAATAAATTGTCACTGAATTAAAATTAAATGCCATTAGTGCATAATATTATAGTGTGAATAATTTTCAAATTTAATGAGGATGAATATCTCATCTAAATTCTGAAATAAATTATTGCTGCATTATTTTCGTTTTATATCAAAGTGATTTTATTGCGATATACAGATGAATTATGCAGTAGCAGGAGCAAAATTTTGCGGAGCATTACAAATATGTTACTTATTTGAATGTCAATGCAATAAAACATCTTTTAATTTAAATCAACTCTTAATTGCTAATAGGAAAATAAGCATATTGTGAACTTGGTTCTAATGTCACAATAATAAAGTTGTGTCAGTAACTTTAATAACTTATTAACTAATATGATTATTAGAGAGTGACATGTACAAAATATGAGAATAAACTCAAGGTATAAAGATGAATATATATATATATATATATTGTTGTTGTTCAATTGTTGTCTTAAAAAATATGCTATTTCTGCATTATTTTATCAGGTTTTAACAAAAATTTCCTGCCACCACAATTATCGTCTGCGCAAACAGTTCACGTTAACATCTTTAATCTTATTTTGTCAAATGATTTTTGGCATTTGAAAGAAAGAAACTTGCTTCTGAACACTGTGTTGTGAAATTTGTAAAAAAGTATTGTTAATCATTAAGTACAAGGTATCTGAAATGAAACTATCATGCTACCAGATTAGAACCATCATTTACTTCCAGTTTTGTTCCAAAAAGTCAGCTACTGTATGTTGTCAAATCATGTGTACAGCTTTAGGTACTAATGCTGTATCATGTGACACTGTGAAGGTTTGGTACCAAAAGTACTATGGCATTAAAGGAGCAGAGTGCTTTGGCTGTCCTACTGGTGTTGATGAGGATCTATGCCTTTAAGAGCTTATAGAAGAAGATTAGTATGTAACCATTTGATAGCTTGAGCTTATAGAAGAAGATTAGTATGTAACCATTTGATAGCTTTCTAAGGAGTTAGGTGTTAGTGCCATGTCCATTAGTTACACTATGCATCACAAAAACATGACATACAATTCAATCGCTGGGTGCAGTGTGAGCTGACTCAAGCAGATAAGGACAGAACATGTTCAGGCCTGCACTAATCTGCTTGAATATCAACACAAGGACAAAACTCTGGACCAGGTCGTCACTTGTGGTGCAAAGTGGATTTACTTCAACAACACAGGTCGAAAAGGAGGTTAGTCTGTGCCTGGTGAGCTCGTTGGCAGCATCGCAAAGCATAATTTGACTAACAAAAAGATCATGCTTTTTCTCTGGTGGGATTGCCATGGTAAGAGCATCTAGAAAAAGGAAAAACCCTCGACAGTAAGGTGTACATCGAGATGCTAGTCTGTGTTGACAGTGCTATCAAGGAAAAACATCTAACTGAGTTCCGGTGCAAATAGGTAATGTTCCATCAAGATAATTCAAGATCACATGTATCTGCATTCACCGGCTGGACTCTGTACCAGCTCGAATGTGATCTTTTGCCACACCCACGATGAAGCTACGACATCACTTCTTTGGACTTCTACCTATTATCATGCCTGCAACTATATTAGTGCTACCTTCCATTCTGCACAGGACATCTGAAATGAGGTTGATCTGTTTTTGAACTCATGGCCACCAAGTTTCTGGGCCAAATGCTTTGAAAAACTGCCGAAACGTTGGCAGAAAAATCATAGATTTGTGTGGTGATTACTAACCACACTAAAGGCACTGCTTTCATGTTTTTCTCTAACTTTATTAAGAATGTTTTTTAGTAGAAAGCTTTTGATACAACCAGATATTTTATACTTTCATTGCCATCTATGAGTTGTTAATCCATTTATAAATTGTTGTTGGCAAACTGAGTTTATTTGCCAACTACAAGATAACTCGTTATTGATTGCCTTATCTAAATCACTGAGTAGAACTATTGCCATAGGAAATGCATGCAATGTTTATGCGTTTGATGTACAGGAAGGAACTAAATAATACTCTTGGCATACTAAAATGGATAATTTATTTCTCAAAACATGGATACAATAACTTAATGCTTAGAATGCAAAATAATTTTTTTTTCATTTACTCACTTGAGAAATATTGTAAACAGATTGGTCAAATTCTTGTTCAGTAACTTGTGCAAGAGTAGTGGAAAATGATATATTGCATGTGCAATAAAGGGTTGTGCATGAATGCGTAGAATGGGTGAGTATTATTTATCTATTCCGAGTTATCTCGTAGTCAACATATTATTTCATATGCCAGCTGCAAATATAATCGTGTGCATTTTGTTAGTGCTTAAAGTAATCTGCTATTTTGATATTTAAATAATAAAACAAAGAAAATTATTTAAAAACATAAAAATGCATATTGGATCTTGGTACTTTTGAACATATGCACCATATCAGCTTTATCAGCAAACATGTTAGAAGTGCTATTTCTTACTTTTAAATTATTTAAAAATATATATTAGTAATAATTTTATGATTAGCTTTTTTTTTTCAGATATTTGATGCTTCAGAAATGTATGGAGATTCTGATGCAAAAGATTGTGTCTATGTTTTTAATAATTGGCAAGAAGTGGCTGACTGTTCTGTGTGGGATCAATCTAGAATATTAGATCTGATTAAGTCATGTGAAAAGTATGAACTTGCTGTCGAGTGGAATAACTTGCATGTTGTGAACAAAGAACAGAAGATGGTAAAAACGTTAATTTATTCAGTGTGCTAAAATTCTTGTGTGGGTGAAATTATTTAATTTTTGCATTGACATCTAAGAAGTAATATTATATTGTGTATAATATATACAGTAAATAAGCAAAAAACATATGAATGGACTTTTAAGGGAGAAAATCTTGCATTATTGCTGCAAAGCTATAAATGAAAATTTATTATTAAATTTTTTATTTTCGATTATTCATTAGTAAATGCAGAGCAAAACTGTTGTGTATTAAAAGAGTAGAAGTTAATTTTTTGATGGATTTAGATGAAACTATGGAAGAAAATGCTATTAGAAGTGTTAAATTGTAATGGAATTCATATTTAAAAAACTCAAAAGTTCTATTTAATACATAACAAAAGAAGCTTAAAACAAATACATAACAAAAGAACCTTTTCCTTTTTCAAATTATTCATTTTTACTACTATTATATTATTATTACTACTACTATGCTATTATATTTTATGTTACAATAGATGTTTTTCTAATTATTTTTATAGTTTAAAAATTTTAAATTTGAAGTTTATCTAAATTTATCTAATCTAGATTCCTTACTTAGCACGTTTATCTAAGCTAAATATAACTTCATTATTTAACACATTTTAGGCTTTGCTATTCATATCGGAGAATATATTTTTTCATTCCAAAATAGCTGTTGGTCTTATTTTATGTATTTTAAGAACTAACTGCCTATTATTTGTTTTGCATTTTATATTTTTTAGAACAAATTTTCATTTATCTTTTGATATGTTGGATTACTTTTGCTTTACATGTTTTTTGACCCTCCACCCAAATTGTTAATTATTATTAGATTTTTAAGCTTTGTTGCTTGTTTGTGATTTATGCTATTATTTTAACCTGGATTGTGTGCTTTCAAAATCTGTATATAGTTTTGTTTTTTCAAATATTGGATTAAAAAATTTACATATGGTTTTATTTTCAAGTATTGGATTATTATTTTTGCAAGTTCTGATTTTGTACTATCTTTTCAAAATAATTTTTTAAAATTTGTGTTATTTCACATTTTTTAAAATTTGTCTATATTTTTTTATGCTATAATTTTGTACTTTTTTGCATTGCCTACTTCAGCTTGTAGAGATTGGAACATTTTTTTTTACTTCCGTCTGTCATTTTGTTCTCTACTTCGGCTTAAGGGTCAATGTACTATGTTTCTATAATTTTAAACTAAATGAGGGGACTCTTTAAAAATGAGCACTAACAATTTTATTCATAGTAATTACCAGAGGCAGGACAAGGGTGAGGCAAGTGCTGCCTCAGGTGAATCTCTAGAAGGGGCGCCAAATTGACTATGCTAATTCGAAAATTACTTTAATTATGTTTTTAAATTTGTTGGTTATTATTAAGAGAAATAGGCTCACAAGAAAACCTGGAAATTAATGCAATGTGCATTTCAGTGTTATTTCTTATTTATCAAAAAAGGATTTTTTTTAACATTTTCATTTGAAAGTTAGTTAAAAAATACTTCAAGAATTATGATATTTTCATTTAATACAGTCACTTTTGTTTAATACATATATTTTGATATATATATAGGGGCGTGCACTTATTTTTTTACATATCAAGTCTCAATTATTTTTTTTTACATTTTTTACATATCAAGGGGCCTCAGGTGAAAATATATCTTGGCACGGCTCTGGTAATTACTGCATTCAGTACTACTGCGTGTTGCCTTAGCTGACACCACTGGCCAAGTGAGAGTTTCTTTCTTTCTACAATAGGTGGTGCTGTATTCTAACTTAACCATTGCCTAGAATTAAAATAATCTTTCCCAACTCACCTTATTCTATTTCTTAATTGAAAAATTACATCCTTCTAAAAATACTGATTAACTGATTGATTTTCAGGAACAAATTCAGGATGAATAAGTGTTTTGTAATGAAAAAATGTGATCAGTCTTTGATTTTCTTAGCTTTTGATTTATTATCTTCAGACCTTAGTCTTTGATTTTGACATTTGTGCTCCTTGTTTCTTTTTGGAGATGGGACAAAACAGTTTTTCCACCATACATTTTATCTTTTGTTGTCTAGGTGGTATTGTAGACACCAGGTGTCATGTTCTGCTGTCTCGCAGTAGTCAGCAAATCTTCACAGCATTTCTGTCTTCTTTTTCCTGTTCTGCCAAAATCCAAGGAACAAATCAAGCACAAATTTTCCACATTTTCAGATTTTCAATTAAAATTAACCTACAGCTTTCTTTGCTTATCCCAAGCAAAATCTGAAAGTTACTAATTTGTTACATGTCTATAAGCTTTTACTAAGGAATGAATTTCATCCCCATTTTCCTCATTCTTTGAAGTTGAAGGATACTGTTTCTTTTATTCATCTTCAATGCTTTTGCACCCACATTGAAAGTGGCTCTATCATTCATATGCTTGTGTTCTTGATAACAGTGCATTACTATATAATTTTTTAATCACCTCTATTATGTTGGTAGTAGATTTATCTAATTTGAAAACAAAATTTTATGTTAAAACATTGTTCCATCTAAAAACAAATTTTTTGTACAATATTTCTGAATAAATAAAAGCGACTGCAGTGTTTTGATATGTAAACGAAAAATAACCAGATTAAACTGGCTTTAACAAGAGTTCAGATGTCAGTCTTTCTAAACATACATTTATTCTTTAACCTTTTTTATTTTATTATTTGTTCTTTTAATTTGTCTGGTGCATATCCGGTCTGCTGTTAGGAAAAAATTTTTTTGAAATGTTTATATGTATTGATTTTACTGTTTTTTAAAATTTGCTTTGTGTAAAAATATATGTTGAGTCTTGAAACTGAAGTATATTAATTTTCATTTATCAGTTCTTTCAATTTATTATTACTTTAAGAGTTGTGAATTAAGTCATTTATTTGTACCGTTTCCAGAACCAGTGCAATCTGTGAACATCTGCTCCAGGTCACAGAATTTAGGGGCAGCAAAATTATTATTATCATTATTATTTTTATTATTATTATTTTAAGAATTTAGAGAAATACCAAGTACCAAAATTTAGGAATGTCAAAACTTTTAGATGCATTATTATTGGGGGAGGAACAGTGGGCAGCAAAACTTTTAGAATTAGGGAAACACAAGCAACAGAATTTAAGGCCCACAGATATTGTACTGGGCAACAAAACGCCTAGTGCCAGCCCTGCATATACATTTCTAAAAAATTATGAGTTTTCTCATTAACCAGTGTTCTGTGGATTTTGTTGTTCTGTATGTTAAGTGGGAAGTCAGATGTGGCAATTGATAGGATTTAGAAATGATGATCATCTTCCTTCATAAAATATTGATGATTTCATATCTCTGTTTCTTTTAGCTTGCACTGTCAATGAATTTAACATGGTTTCTAACTCAAACTCCAATTCAAGAACTGGAAGTTTATCAGGTAATTGTAGAGAAATACCTATTTAAAATATTCCTTTGTGGGATAAATTTTTGCATTGTGTAATTTTGTATGACTTCGTTATGTTGGGTAGGTAAAGAAAATGAGCTTTTTTCTAAGGACAATTTAACTGAAATGCAGAATTGTTTTACTTCTAATGAAATTCATTTATTGAAACTCCCTTTTTAATTATTAAAAATTCTTTTATAATAGTTTAGTTTGTAGAAATTACTAATAAAATTATATGTCAAAATATTGTATTAATCTAAATCCAAATGTGTTTAATAAAACATATTTTAAATATTTTTTGCTGTGTGCTTAGATACTTAATGCATTTGAAGATTCATCAGAATGCATATCTCTCTGTGATATGGTACTACGAGAACTTCCATCTATTGAATCTAAATTGTGTTTAGTGCAGTATTTGGTAAAGAATGATTTTCCATCTGACAAACATCATTATTATTTCAACATGTTACTTGGATTAAAAGTAAGTTTTTATTGTGACTTAATTCCACTTTGTAAGACTTTTCATGTTTAATTTATATAAAATTAGAATAACAGTTATATAATTTTACTAAAGTATATTTATAATAAATATCTGTATTATGTATATATTTTATCAAAACTTATTAAAAATATATTTTATTTCATTATATATTATGAATTTTGATGTTTTTAAAAATATTGTTGCAGCATACATCTTTTTTCAGAATAACAAAATAAACATTATTTTGTATTGTTTCTGTTTTTGTCATGAATATTTTTAATTCTGCTAGACATGTTTCCTGATAATCATATTACATAATGTTGTAACAATATTAAATAATTGGTATTATTTGATAGTTGGTTTGAATCATCACCATCATTTCCTTAACTAAATGATCAATTAACTGCTAAGTACAAAACAGAAAATTTTATGTTGTCCATACTTTGTAGAAAATTAAAGATTGCACTTATGTTTGAAAGTGTCTTAAAGCAATAAAGAATTTTATCTAATAGTTATTTTGTATTGGGTTTCATGCTGATTTGGATTGACATGATAATTGGATATATTGTAGCACAAAAACCCAAAATTCCAATGTCATATTTTTATGTAATGTGCAACTTTTGAAAACATTAATTTTTGTTTTTCAATTTGAATGAATTTTTTTATTTTCAGATGCTTTCTGCTATAAAATCAGGCAATAAAGATGGTTACATTGATTTAATTGCTCATCCTTATCTTCTTTTGGAACAAATGCTTATGAATGCAGAAGTGAGTAATATTTTACCCTCTTTTTTCTGTATGTGTATACATTATATTATTATATTAATCCATTATATTAAAAGAAAGTAAAAATTTTCCTTTCATGTTCTAGTTGAAAGATGCTGAAGAAACTCTAAAAGCCATAATTAACGATTTGGAATCTCAAAATGAAACAGCTCCCATCATGAGTCTTTCTTCTGTTAACCAGTTAGTTGAAGATTATGCTTCAAAAGCATTGGAAGTCCATTTTCTAGATGCATTATTAGGTTTGTCAATACTCAAATTCAAATTTTTTTAAATTCAGACATTCAAAAATTTCTTTTGCATTAATTATATAAGAAAAATGGGGATGTTTCTGCAGAGCTTTAAAATACCAAATACTCTTTGTGATTTTTTTTAATGGAAGTTTTATTTTTTTTTATAGATTTGAGGTATTTTGTTTAACTATATTATTTTTCTTTGGTATTTGGGAGGCAATAGTTTTAAAAAGCAATATTTTTCTGTATTGTTAGTTACTGCTTTTCTTTTGTTAGGCCCATAAAATAATTTTAAAAAGTGAATGTTTTTTCTTTATGTGAAAGTTTTATTTTGAATTATTAGTAAAACTTCAATTTTTAGCATTGCAGATGTTCAAGTACTAGCATTTGCAGACAATATTGACATTGTTACTAGAACTCCTAAAGCACTCATATGGGCATTTCTCTCACTGGAGACTGAAGCAGCTAAAATGTACCTTAGCATCCAACAAAGAGAAACTAAATATATGCCATGGGCCCACCAGCGGCCGAGCGGTAAAAGCCGCTGAACACTGGTAGTTCGGTCCGGGGTTCGAGT
>KK119635.1:4772-53810 GCA_000611955.2 Stegodyphus mimosarum
AAGTCCAATGATGGACACTTCAAACTAAGTAAGGAATAGTAAACTGAGTTTAGAACACAGAAAACTTTTGCACAGTTATACTAAAATTTGCAACGATGCAAAACACATTTTCGTATGCTTTTCTGCAGTGTTTAAAATCAAAATTCGTTCAAATAACTTTATAATATCGTTTGAAATTGGGAATAAAGAAATGCTATACCTTGCTTTCCAGGAGATGTGCTTTCATTTCAAAAGCACGCACGATTATTCTATCTCGTCGGTGCCTCCAAAAATAATTAAGACTGTAATGCTTGTTTCGTAATTAAAGCAAACTCCACTGGAACACAGCAAACTTTATTTATTAGATCAATTTCATAACTGCAACATATAAGTCAAAGAAAAGGTGACATCAAAAATTAAAAGCCAAAACGTATTCTATCTCTTTTTAAATTAAAATGATTTTCTTACTTCGTGCGAGAACCGCACGCAGCTCTCGTGTTGGCGTTTCAAACATTGCCATTTATTAACATATAGATTTCAATTTCAACTATTTCAAAAGTTTAAGATTATTATTGCAACAATATCTAAAGCTGTTACAACGCAAACTGCGGAAAACTACAATACGTCTTTAACTTTCAAGAGGATTTAAACCTCTGGCCTTAAAGGCGGACAGTAACTGATGGCGTGAAGCTCGCGTGAAGACTCGTAGCAAGAGGGCTCTCTCTCCTTCCTTCTACTACTTCTCTTGGCAAAAAGCCACAACTTAAATACTTAAGCGTTAGCAAGTATAATTTGCATACACATATTCACGCGTTAATTCTGACAGGAAGTGGGAAATAAGAGATGATAGTAAAGTTTTAAAATAAAACAAACGTTAGTGAACTTAAAATCCTTACACACGCAGTTAGCTATTTGCCAGTATTGGGGCCTGGATCGAACTATTAGCATTCAGCCAACTTACACGCTTGTAGGCTTGCTGCAGATAAAACTAGGCTGATGATTAGAAACTTAATTGGTTAGGAATTAAACTTAATTGATTAATGTATTATATTTTTCTTCCAAATACCGGAAACAAAAATAATCATATGATATTTTTCGCTTCCTTTTTTTATTTGCGGAAAATAGTGCAATGTAAATCAAATCGGTTTTAATAAAACAGTTAAGCATGTTTTCAAAAATTTTAACTTTAACAATTAATTATTCATTTGTGATCACAAAAACTCTCTTGAAGTCGTTCTTTGTTAAAAGATTATTTTCTTCATAAGAGCAATTTCGAATCGGTCCCCTTTGTTTTAAGCTGGGAATCTATAATGAAGGTTTATTCCTATGCGTATCGCTCCTTTTGGTGTAGATCCTTGCTCCAGAACTTTCGCAAACCATAAACTGCGATTCCCATTTCAGCCAAATTCTCCCTTTCACCTAGGTGCTCGCCAGATCCAATGGAGATCTGCGAGTTGCGACGGCCAATTTCTCTCCCAGGTTGAAAAGAGTAAGCGATAGGAGTTGAACTTTGAAGGCATCGTTGCTCACGCTTCCGCTCATTTAGAACCAAGAATCGTGCAAAACTTTCCGCCGGATGAAATTTCAAGTTATGTTCCAAGATCATTAATTTTCAGCAGACCGTGACGATTCTTGTTACAAAATTCTATCACAAGAACAAATGCAAATGCGGAACATATAGATCTAATTTGAAAAATAGAAATACCGTGTAGAATAAAATGACTGTATTGGGAAATAATTTATGAAATAACTCTGAATATCTGAGGCATGCAAAGATAATGCTTACAATATATGTTTTTATTCCAAGCCTATTAGAGTTATTTTAGCTGACAAACAAATAATTTTCCTTTTCCGTTGTTACTATGTCTACACTTTACATGTTTCTTATAATTTCATAAGATATGTTTCACCTTAATTATAATAATATATACTTTAGATCTATTCCAACCACTGGTTATCACGAGCATATCAATTCTAGAAATAAAAATCGTTTTCTTTAACTAAAAAAAATCTCATATGATCTATATCTCTCTCTATATATAAAGATAAGCAAAAGAAGTAAAATTCTAAAAGCAGTCGCCTAAACGGAAATTTGATACCTTAGTTCCAGAGTGTAAAAATACTTGTACAAAAATCAATTACTAAAAAAGTAAAAGTAATTGAAAAAAAAAACTAAATGTTGGTGTTGAAGAAACTCAACATTTAAAAAATTAAAAGCATTTTTAAACACAAGCTAAATTAAACATTAAAAACACCAGAATAAATTACAAACAATGGCAGTAAATGGCAATTTTGCTTAACTCGAGGTTCATCACGGACTTATCAAGGGAAAAACGTGACAAATTCGAGTACAACTAAACTGCATTACGCGTTTCGTCAAGCGACAATAATTGAGACAGAAACGAAAAAATATTAATAGAAAAATAGCTACATAATACAGTTAGTCTCAATTCTTATGTTTTCTTATTCAAAAATTCTCTCTCTTTATATATATATAACTACATGAATCTCATATGAATACTGGAAACTATTTATTGTTCCTTGTTCCCTAAATCTTTCATTTATCTTCCATATGCTAATAATACATCACTTACCAGAGCATAAATGTCACAATTTAAAAAAAGTATGCACTTTTCTATGGTATTTTGGCACCTTTAGATTCAATATTTTTGTTTGAATAATTTAGTGTCACTTTTTCATAATGAAATTCCACAGCGTCAAAAACAAACGAAGGCCAAATGATACGTTGCCAGAGAGAATTCTACCTATGGTTCCATGCACAGCTCTTAAAAAGATTTCAAAGGTATTTCTTCTGCCTTCTTAGCATGCTTTTGGCGTGTAATGGTGAGCACACTCGAAGCGTATTTGAGAGGTCCTAGGTTCGAGTCCCACCGAGGGCAATGCTCATTTTTCATGTCTCTTTAGCGTAAAAAATTTTAATGTCTCTACAGATATTGTACTTGAGCCTTACATTTTCTTTTTTCACCTAGGTTAAATTACCTTATTTTTTTTTGGAATATACTCTTGATATTATTGCCTAATAGGTGAGCCTGAAGATATTTAAAACTTATAAACGAGTCTCTTTTAAGTTCGTTTTTTCAACACGTCAATTTAAATGTTTGAGGAAACTGTTAATTTTTAGTTGCATTCTACTTGAGTCAAGCAAACTCTCTAATTTGTTAAATAAGGATTTCATAGTTATTCTAACATATTTTTAAATAAAACTGTGCTAAGTAGAGGATAGTTTACTTAAACGCCTGAGCTGTGTTAATGCGCAACATGTTAGTTTTATTAATATTTATTGTCATTAATCTAACAATAAAAATGGCGTCTAATGCCTGTATTACGTAACCCGCCTCAGAATTCCTCTCTAATCTTTTTGTGAGCAATAAAATTAAAATATTATTATGATGTCTCTCATGGCGACCAGCTTTCTGAATCGGCTATCTTCGTTGATATGTGAATAGAAATAAACATCGGTTTCAACTTCACCTCTCTAAGGCGACCACCTTTACAAAAGAGAGAACCCATTTGGGACATGTGTGGTCGTCTTTTAGAGGGTTTGAAGTTATTTATATAATATTCATCGCCCAAGTTTCTGTGATTTCCTTGCATATGCCCAGTTCAGATGGAATATCATTCAGCTATTTAAATTCCGGCAAAAATGATAAACTATTCAATACGGATTTATGAAAAACATAATTTAAAATGTAAATAATGGAAGACATTTTTGAGATTTATAGTATACAGACAAATATATATTAAATTCAACTTATTTTTAATACCAACTGTGCGAATATTGTGGCTCAATCATTATATTAAACACGTGCAGTCATAAAACGATATGGTGTTGTGTGATATTCTCATAGTATATTGAAGCAGAGATTTTGATAATTTTTGTCAACAGAACTTTAATCTGGCAACAGTAAAAACTAAAAGGAAAAACATCTGATGTGGATACCATTATTTCCTTGTATGCCTTACTAAATTGAACTCATTTCCTGCTGCACTTCATTTCACATTAATACTTGTGGAATTATCTTTAACAAGTCTATTCAAATTTTTGCGTTTGCTGACGATACTGACATAGTCGCAAGCACTCCCGAGTAGCTTAGAGAGGCTTTTACATCTCTAGAGGCTGCAGCCAGAAAAATGCATCTAGCAATCAACCAAAATAAAACTAAGTGCATGCCATGTGGTAATAACAGCAGCCCCTATTTTAAAATTGGGAATTACAAGTTTGAAACTGTTCGCAAATTTAAATGTTTAGGATCAGAAGTTAATACACTCAATGATTTAATGCCTGAGATTCGTAGTAGAGTCACAGATGCTAACCGATGTTTTTTTGGTCTCAAAAAATACTTGAAGTCTAACTTAACTAGCGAAAAAACACGAAGATTCTAATTTACAAAAGCTTAATCAGAAGCATTCTTACATATTCTGCTGAGACCTGGGCAATGACAGAAAAAGCTAAAAGTATCATTTCTGTCTTTGAAAGAAACATTTTGAGAAGTATTTTTGGTGGCATAAAATATAACAATATCTGGAGAAGAAGAACTAATTGTGAACTCTATAAATCTTTTAAAGAACTAGATATAGAAAAATACATAAGGATTCAGAGAATTAAATGGGCAGACACCTGTGCAGAATATATGAAAATCTTGTAACTGAAAAGATCTTCTTAGCCAGATCTTCGGCACCCGAAAAAGACGGAGACCTAAACTTAGGTAGCTCGACTGTTTGGAAACAGACTTAAGAATTTAAAAAATAACTAATTGGATCTCCATGGCTAAGGATAGAAGAACTTGGAATTCGATCCTGAGGAAGGCAGTGGCTGTCTGGCTGTTGAAAACGAAGAAGAAAAATATAGCTGCAGGTTACAAACATTATTCCAAGCGGGTGATGTTTTTTATAGCAAAGCAAAATCGTCTAAAATGTGCGAACAGCCCCTGTATATATTTTTGTTTAAAATGGAATATATTTTGTTGATTTCATTTCTTGCTATTAAAACTCTTTCACTTTACTACCAGATGAATTAAAAAACGTTCTTTTAGTACTTCGTAAATACTTGGCGTACTATCGTCATAGTTACGCATAGTTTTATTACCGCCTCCTCTTTTGAAACTGAACCTTTTTAGATTTCTCTACAAGATAAGTGTGCCACAAGATAAGTTTTCCTAGGTGCCTGTTCTCTCCCTGCCCCTCCCATTCACCTACTGCATTGTATAGGCGTCTTCCTGAGACAACTGTCGTCTGAGCAGGATGGTGTCAACGATTCATTTTTTCGGCAAGGTCTGTTGGGCTTGGTGTAGGCTTTCCTGCCCCAAGGGGATTAGTAAAGACAACAAACAACAACATGTGTATAATAGCTCAATGTTGGTATTTTCAAAATAAAAAAGCTTTATTTAGCTTATTTCTTTCGTTCTTTTTACGAACCCTATTTGGTAATATTCCTGGCCCTATTTGGTAATACCAAATGAGTTCTATACTATGAACCTGCTTAATGTTTGAGCAATGAAAGTAATGGTTCGCCCTGTCATAATGCACAGATACAGGAAGAAGTAGGGGGACGCTATAATTTCACCATTGATCATGTAGATACAGTCCCGCCCATTAACAGTGTACTTCTGCCGCAGTTTTGAGGAAGAACATCTCGGGAGAGGCTGTCTGAGGGTATCTCATCCTTCATTCCTGAAGAACAACGTCAAGAGAAGACTTTCAGTTCGCTTTGTATGAGTGCCTCCATGCAGCATAGGCATTATATACTTACACGCCTTCTCCATCTACTTAAGCTTTTTTCATCCATGCCTCCTACAGAATTTGAAACCTGGCTCATCGGTGGGAGAGTATCATGATATACAACAGTGTGAAACCATTCCCGATTCCCGAATTGGATTCACAATTCGCGGTGCTGGAGAAGGCTTTCTCACGTTCAATTAAAAGAGCTCTTTGATTGAACCGAGAGTAAGAGAAATTCTAGTTCATTTATATATTAGATTCAAAGTGATGTAGGGAGTACCTTACACTTTAAACTTTAAATCCAAACTAAATGTTTCGTTTCTTTCTGATAACCAAAATATTCATACATCCAAGTTATTTACAAGAACTAGAATTGACTCATATTACCACAGACGTTTAAGTCGGCATGAATATTTCTTCAATACTATAGCGCTAGTTTTAATCGTATTTTCACTGTATATACGAAACTATTTGATGTTTAAAGCGCACAGATATGGGGATGACGCAAAGCGCTGACAAAGTTTTGGGAATATTTACTGCATATTTGCTGAGCAAATAGGGCAATGTCAGCTCGTTAGGAGTAATGCGGAGAAATGGGTACCGTTACAAATTGGTTGATAGAGCAGCACAAACAAGAGCAATATCAACAGAGACGTCAATCAGCCTGCCTTAGGAGGGGGATGCTTCCCCTTTCCGCCCACCTCCGGCAGGAATGGTCGAAGCCCTGCTTCCGGACCGTATTCACGCTCACTCGCGGAGTCAACGCAGATCGACGTGGTGCGGGTAATACAGCTGATCGCTGTATTCGCTAAGCGGTCCATAGCAGAAGATAACTCGGTGGAAGGCCAAATCCAACGTGATTGACCGTTGTCCGAACGGGATGATGTCATAATTTTTTTCTACGTTAGAGTGCAGTCCCCGTATGAAAGAGACATTTGAATTATCTTGGAAACTGATGAAGATCGTGAATTTTTCTGCGCCAAAGTAATGGTAAATAATGCCTTTTTCCCCTCTTTCTTATAGAACGTGTTTTCAGACAAATTGAACAGTACTGTATCCTTCGAAATTCACAAAACTGATACTAAAATTAATTTATTTAAAGCTTTCATATTATTCTGTGAGTAATTTTTAATTGCATTAACTGTTGCTTTAAATTTTTGTTCCATAAATTTTAATAATTAAATATTATTTTACAAACCCCCTCCTCTTTGAATTTTAAGAATACCTCGTATATTCATATTTAAATTCTATTCAAATCTGATCAGCTTTGTTTGTTAGTTAGCTATGATTAAGTATGTAAGCTCCTAACACCCATGTTACCGCGTTTTAAAATTAAACAGTTTTAGTTTGTTTTCCGCCTCATTTTAGAAAATTATTTATTTCTGGCTATATATTAAAACATAACTGAGATATTTCAGATAAATGCTACCAAAGCACTATGAAATCTTATAAACGAATAAAATTAATTCGAATTCCGATGAGATTTCCGTGTATTCAAAATTAGAATAAAAATCATCAAATGTAAAATTTAATTAGCATATTGATACTTCTAAGAACATAAGTACAATATGTTTCAGATTTAATTTTTTATGCTATAATATTATTTCTATGTTTCAGCAAAATATTTTAAACAATTTATCGGTAATACATTTATCTGTAATAGGTAGATATTGCTATGCTAATACATTTCACAAAATGGATGAGAGCTTTAGATTATTTACCCAAAATTTTAGCCAATTAAAATGCCTAATTAACCTAAACAATGCATAGTGAAGCCAAGTGCATTATATCGATATAATTCCATCCGTATACCGATGATTTATCTTGCAATTTAAAACAATTTTTAATTTTTCGTTATAACTATTAACATTTTTTGGTTTATTATTTTCTAAATAAAAAATAACTCACAAAAGTAAGAAGCAAAATTTTCTTCTTACGACGGTTTTAATTAGTTAGCACACTTACGTGAATATCTTAACAGTATCGCTTAAATATTATTGTCTAAAAAGCTCAGTTCTATTATTATTGAGATAAAATTTTTTCTTCACTGTTACCAGTATATAAGTACACTGCGAAAAAAAAGATGGAGGACAGTTCTATATCTCCTGTTTTACTGGGCCGATTGACGAAACTCAAATAATTGCGTTTTTCATGTCTCGAAAGCTCGACTTAGAATATGTACCAGATTTATATATAGCATTGTTCAAATACAGGTATTTTGACATAAAATCGGACTTTTTCTGAAATGATATGCTAATTGTTTTCCATATTTCGATTCTACGACTCAACTTACGCCAAACTGCCAAGTTTTGTAAAAATCGCACGGGTAGTTCTTCAAAAATTAGTTCTCAAAAGTTTAGCTTCTCAATGTTAATTGAATTTGATATCTATTTATTAATATCTCTTTTTTTATGAAACTTATTTGATTCCTTTTTACACAGTTCGAAATTTAGGTTTATTCCAAACAAAATTCGTCCATTTTTTATGATCTATTTTTTAAATTTGCATTTTTAAATAACTTTTATAAATTTTACGAAAAACATTTTGAATTATAACTTATAAAAGTTTACAATCATCTTAAAAGTATTTTTTTAAGCCTACATGCAAAATATTAGAGTTTTTTATTCAAAATTTCCGAAGATATACATGCATTTATATGTTGGCGCGTTTTGAAATTTGGCATATTTGTTGAAAGCGATAATAACGTAAATGTGGTTTACGCACTTTAGAAATTTTGTTAAAATTATTTGAAAGTAGAACGATGTGACTTTTTTTCCTCTTATCCGCAATGTAAAAAGGCAGGAACGATGTCACTTTCTTTCCTCAGCTGCACAATGGAAGGGAATGAAAATAGGTTGCCATATATTAAGAAGTTTGCCAAGGGAATTATACTTGGCTCAAACTGAAAAAAAATCGCTAAGTTAAATTTATGAATATCTCCGTAAATTTCGCAATATATATCCTAAGTCGCGCTTTCGAGACATGAAAAACGCAAGTTGAATTTTGTCAATCGTCCCAGTAGAACGGAAGATAGTCCCAGTAGAACTGTCATTTTTTTTCCCGCAGTGTACATGCATCGTTTGCTTTATAAGAATTATTGTTTCATGAGGAGATTAATTTTGAAATGACGCTGTTCAGGAAAATTCATTAAGTATATGGTTATTTGTGGAATTTGAAAGAATAAATAATCAAAATAAAATAGTAAATAACCCAATAGAAACATTCTGGACCTGTAGCAATTAAGCAATATTATATTCCTTTATTAAGAAATTAGAAGCAACTTTACTATTCTTAATCAAATATCAATGATATAATTCTCTTTTCTAATGCTGCGTGTTTCAAACTAATATGTCTACCGCCTCTCTTCATCGCCGATTGCTGTGCTATGAATATGTGAAAAGTACCCCTGGAAATATGAAAAAATAATTACCCATTTTATGCTAATTAATCTAAGCAAATTCACTTCAGTGATACTGAGCCATAAGTAAAGAACTGTACTGATCGACCATGACTGCGTTTTCATTGTATAAAACTATGCAGCTGGTCATTATCATCATCTTTTGTCAGAGCAAAACATTTAATCCCCTTTCCCACATATATATATAAATGATGAAGCTTAACAATCAGGTTACATCAGAGTCCGGATGTGGTCGTTGCGAAGTGGAAGGCAAGAGAACTGAAGACACAAAAGAATTTCACTTTAAAACTCCATATCTTTATTCAATTAAAATGACAGATCATTTTTCTTTAGACGAAGATCTCTAGATCATATACCCAATAATGATTTAAATAGAAATAATATTTAATTTAGAACCTTGACGTCATAAATATTTTTAACAAAGGGAAGAAGAAGAGACAAAGCGAAGCGTTCGTATAGCAGGCGATGGCGGAAAGCAGTCTGAAGAGAAATGGCGCGTAGAGCTATTTAGTAGCGGTTACATAACAGGCCAGAGTGTTCTCGAAAGTACTGGTCTAGGGGGAAGATGCTGAAATTGCGGAAAGTTAATTAGAAATTGCCTATTCGCGTAGAGCAAAGCCATCGTATTTTTTATATTTTACATATATACGTTTGGTATTGCCGATTGCAATAAAAATAGGAGGTAGACAAATAAACTTTATAGCAGTCCCCTAAACAAAATTTCAGCATTCTATGACTAATCGTTTTTAAGTTATGCTAGATGCATCCATGCATACGTACGTACAGAGGTCTCTAAAAAATTCCTATTGAATCTATTTTAAATCTATTTTGCAATCTGTTTCGGAAAAAAAAATAATCCCTTATTTTTCTAAGTGCAGACAACGCCCCCAAAAAATCGTCCAAATGATTTGGGAACGGTCAAAATGGATATATTCTTTGAAATATGATACCCAAAAGTTTTCGTGATTACAATGTTCTTTACTTCGTACAAGGAAGCAAAAAACACGCAAATAAATACACTGATAGTTAGTTAATAAATTGATTTTCTATCTTGCAGCTGTTAAATATAAACGACAAGCTAAAGTTTAAGATGGATTTTAAAGAATGGGTTTTATATCAATAAGTTCATAAATTTTCCAGGTAAAAAATGTTAAGACTGCCAGATTTGGCGCGAAATCTCCCATTTGGCGATATTTGGAGACAAAATTGGCGATATACCATAGATGGATAGAGAATACTGTGGAACGAATTCTTACCAGTTTGGCCCAGAATGTTCCCCAAGGCAAGCCAAACGATAGTATAAACCTTGCCTGTACGGAGTAGTGAGTGAGTATCGTCAGTGTATCGCGAGTTAGTGCATCGAGTGTGCGCATCGCTGAGGCTATCGAGTGTATTGTCGAGTGCATTGCGAGTTGTAGCGTGGAGAGTCTCGAGAGTACTTTGAGTTCCGACTGCCGTGCAGCTATCTTTACCCTTATAGCCTGATAACCTGAAGGCTGTGTTGCTGATTGTTTCAGCGTGCTTGCCGTAGTTTTTCGAAGATTCTAAACGTGTTTTTGAACCGCCTGAGTAATACCGGCTAATAAATTGTGCTTTGTTTCTTCATCAAGTTTTGTTGTCAATCACGAGCCCGTAGAAACACAATCTTTATTATTATTTGATAGACGATTTCAACCCCTTCGCGACGTTAAACGATTTAATAACGTCCTTGCTTTTGGCAATGATTCATACGTCTTTATCCACATGCGGTTTGCAAAAGCCAAGCCTCGGAACGCATGCTATCTTCCTACTTTTCCAAATATCTTTGTTTCACTTCCATGGTGATCCTAACAACTTTCTTCATTGCTTGACTCATTCTTAATAAATTTACAAAAAATATAAGCTAAAAAACGCAAACTCACTTGAAAAATGTGAGCTGTAGCGTGGGTTACTTACTGGATAGTAGCAACAGGAGTTTAGACTCTCATGGGCAGTCGTAGCATTGTCTCGAAAGAGATGATAAAGCGCAAGCGCAGTTCCGGCTCATCGAAATCGAACCTCACTCCAAACAATGTCATAAAACCAAACAAAGCGTTCGCGTCCAAACAGGCCGTATGCCAAGTTGCTTCAAATGTATCAAAGCTAGCGTACACCGAACTACCAATAGATACACAGATACGTATATATATATATACTGAAACCAAAGCAAAACAATGTAATAAAAAAATCTGAAAGCTTTCAAATTTTATATAACGCACAAAGGGGCGTTTTTTTAACGTTTTGTGTGTTACCTTTATTTATTAAGTATCCGGTTCTTCTCACTTAAACCATAAAATTCAATTGAACAGCAATATCGCAAAATATTTAACACAGTATATCTTTCGAATTTCCGTTCCGTAAAGTGTTGCCATTGCTTGCGTTGAAATCGTTGAGTTTCTTAATCAAAAATTCGTTAAAGTGTTACAAAACATGAAATCGATAATAAAACAAATTCCAACTTTGGGCTTCCAGATGCCCACATTCGGGTGGAGACGTACGTTATTCAAAACTGGATGGCTCTATGACCATTGTTTTATCACAAGAAATCCGAGAAACATACATACAAAGTACATTTATGCAGATTCTACATTAGTTAATTTCTTTAAATAGAATACAGGGTGATAATATTTTGTGGCAACAATTTAAAAGTGACTCGCCGTTTACAGTGAATCAGAGCAAAACGCTAAAACGAAATTAATAGCTCTTCTCGGCAAATTGCTGCTTTGGGTTAAAAAAAAATAATAAATAATTTTTGTATTTAATTGAAATTTTTCTGATTTATTTCCTGTATTTATATTAAAAATCATCCAGACATAATTTAGAAGTGTAGCTTTGTTGAAAACTTTTCGGCTACTGTTTAAAAACGTTCAAAGAATTTTCAGGAACTACTTTTTGTGTCATTTATTTTATTCTGTTGTTTTGTTTCGGCTTTGAGTTTTATTTTAGATACTAGCCGCTGCGCGGACAGCCTTCGTCTGGCTTTTAAGTGTACCAGAAAAATGCCTAAAGAGAACACCAAACATTAAATTTGAAAACTGCACAGACTTTTAATCTGCAGAACAATTTTATCGAAAAAGAAACAAACAACAACGAAAAAAAAATTCAGCTAAAATGCATTACATATAAAAAGCATACAACGAAATAAGCAATATCCCTTAATACAAATATTAATTATCCTAATAAATAAATTAACCAACTTCCCTTTCCAAAATCTTAAAAACTCAAATGGTATAAACAGATTAAAAAATATCATGCAAAACTTTTTTATAATTAAAATTATATATAATTAAAACATAATATTACAATGTTAAAATTAAAATGTTAATTATCCTAATAAAGTTGTAGAGACATTAGGTTATTACGAAGTAAGAGAGGTGAAAAAATAAGCAACGCCTTCGCCGGGAATCGAACCACAGACCTCTCGGTTACGCGTCGAGCATGCAGACCACTACACCACGAAGGCATGCGAAGAAGGCGGGAGAAATACCTTATAAAGTAATTAAACAATTTACCGTTGCAAAAAGAAACAACTTTTTAATTTCTTAAACATTTCAGTCTCTTAAAAACAGTAACATAAGAAATACGATGAAAAATTGTTGCCAAACCGAAATTTTTAAAAGAATGAAACTATTCAAAATGATGCAATTTCATCAAAAATCTATCAACAACAATAAGAAAGGAAAATTGTTGCCAAAACTACATTTTAAAATATCTGAGATGTGAGAAGTGTATTCGGAAGCTTCATTTAAAAAATTTTTAAAAAATACAAAGTATTATTATTTTTCCAAAATTCCTTTTTTAAAAGGAGTCGAAAGGATTAAAGTTCAACGTGTCCAAAAATCAAAGGAAAATAAACAGCACATTTTTTAAAATAAGTTTTTTTTTAAAAAGTTCCGCCGAAAAGGTGTTAAGCTCACCTTCCTAAATAAATTCGTATTTAATCGATTTATTGAAATACGAAATTTATTTTAAGTTCGTAAAACAGCTAAGTATCTACGCTTCACGACGATGTAAAAATGAAATGTATAGAGTGAAATCTCGCTTTCCTGTAGCCCATTATGTCTCAAAATGACGCGATTTGGTCACAAAACATAAAATAAAAAACATTCTAGTTCGAATTTCGAAAAAATCGCTTCGAGGTGCACTGGCTCTTGTGTAGATATACCTATGTACCAAATTTCGTGGCCCTGGGTATGTTAGCTTACTCACAACACGAACGAAAGACACACAGACACATACTCTTTGTTTTATTATATGTAGAGATTATTTTTCTGCTTGTAAAGGTCTGTCTCTTTTAATTAATTTAATTACATTAATTATCTGTTGATTATTTAATTAATTTTGCATAATGCTACCCCATTTTAGTCCCAATGTTGTCCTTGATGATTGATAGTATTGTTTAGCTGGCTTTTAAACCATTTGTTTGAGAAAGGGTACTTTTAATTTACGTTCGTTTTGTACGTATCTGAACCTGTCATGGAGTAAACTATAAATAATGCATTAAACTTTAAGATTAATCTGGAGTAGCGCGAGACTCCCATTAATCAGGACTAAAAATGAGACGCAGTCAACTTAATTTTTATGCATTTCAAAATCAAATCAGTATTTCAATTTGTTAAACATGAAATGCATTTTAAATATCTTAAATGACCTTGCTTCTGTGTTCTGAACTGCAAAATGCTTAGAAAATTAATTCAAGTTTTTTCCTGAGTTTGCGATTGGCTATTGTTTAACTATTTGCTTTTAATTAACTTTTTTTTTCCTTAACTCCTGACAGCAGTGTTTTTATTTCCAGTAGCTTCCTACATACTCGCTTGGGTTGTAACTCAGGCGAAAATTTTCTTCCTACTCTGAAACATTTTCTCGCAGATAGATATTCCGAATGATGCTTAGATCATTAGCTGATTTGGTCAATTTGGAAAAGTCTGATTCCCCACTCTAGCAATCCGATTTGTATCGCGGCATTTCGTTTCTGTATAATCAGCGAAATCTTCAGCAAACGTTAGATTGTTTTTATCCAATAGACTCACGGAATGATTCTGCCGAAACGGCGGTGATGTTTTGTAGAATTAATTTTACACAAGATATAACAAACAATATTAAAAACCAGGAAAGAAATCATTTTTATGCATCAATAAGTGCAGTGTGCGAATAAAATCTCCTACCTAAAAGGGAAATAACAAGCAAGGTTATTTATATTTCCTTATAGAAAGGCACTCGAGGGCTATTTGCGAATGACTTTGAATGTCTGTGTAACTTTTCAAATCTCGTTTTGAATCCCCCTTGAAAAAAACGCCCCTTTGAGCGTAATATAAAATCTGAATCCTTCAGGATTTTTTTTGGGGGGAGGTTATTATTTTTGCATGTTTTATAAAGTTAGTTAACTTGCAAGCACATTGAGAAATGACACAGAGTGGGTGGAAAATTTTACCCAAGAAGAATATATTATCTGACTTAAAATGAGGACTATGACGAAAGTTTCTGCCGATTATTTTTGCTTTTTATATCTGCTCTAAGCCCTAAATGGATATCTTCGCAAGTAGGGTTTGAATATGTATAGTTTTCTGTGACATATTAATCAGTAAGTTTACAAAATTCGAGCAAAATACAAGCAAGTAATTTATTTGGGCAATTGCCATTCTTCAGTGAAAACTTGCTAAAGATAATACTTGTAGATCTGCAATGTTTGCGAATACTATATTGCTTATATAAATAACATCTGATTTTGCTAAATTCTTGTGGGAAATGCTGATATTTTAACTCTTACACTTTGATATAGTCGGAAACTGTAAAAAAGTGGCTCTAGGCTTTAATTCCAGATATTTTAACTTTTATACAATGTTATACTTGTATGCTGCGAAAAAATAGCTAAAGGGTTTATTGCTTTAACTGCTGATATTTGCTTTCATTTATAAAAGTAGATATTTACTTCCAACTGCATTGTTTCTCAAAATAAGATACAGAGTTTTATCACAATAATTTCATTTCTACATGCGATGACGAACAGTTTTGTAAATAAAGAATGTCACGAATAAAACTATGGCTCCTTTAAAGTAAAACATTCAAGTTAGTAAATTATTCACTGTTTTCATAGGGCAAAGAATTCCAGACGATTTAATAATGAGAGCTGTTGTACCCAAAACGGTGCCATTATTCAGTAAAACAAGAGATATTTCTTTTGTAATTTTTCCGTTAACCAGAAAGAAAACATCACAGTTGCGCTGAGAGATATGTGTTGAAAGCTGCCTAAGGCTACAATTTTATTCTTTTATATTCTTGCGTTCTACGGGTTCGTGGACTTGGAGTGATTGACGACAACACTTGATGAAGAATCAAAGCACTATTTAATCGTCAGTATTAGAAGACAATTCCAAAGACGCTTTACAGTCGTCGAAAAACTACGACAAACGCTCTGAAACAACCGGCAACACAGCCTTCAGACTATCTGGCTGTAATTAAGAAGACAGTATGGCAAAACACAATAAAAAATTACAGACATTTCAGAGCAAGTTTTTAAGAGTATGCGCTAATGCTCATTACTTTGTAAGAAATGAAGTTCTTCGTCGAGATCTAAAAACTGAACCCCTAGCAAGATTTCTCAGGACTGCTAATCGAAAGTTCTTTCATAGCGCGCAACCATATGAGCATATGAATTCATTCGGACTCTTCCACTATGAAGATTCCACTATTATTCCTCTCTGGAAGCCTTTCTACTTAGTGAAAGTCAGGACTTTCCAAAGTAATAATGTAGCATATCTGTAAATATGTTTATGTGTATTTATCAGCGAAGACGAAACTCAAGCAGGAACTGCAAAAGCCTGAACTTGTGTGGGTGACCACCCACGTGGCCAGGGACTCATTTTCTGATTCTTTTCATTTGCATATTTCAGAACTTAAACTCCTGTAAATATGTATATTGTTCTTCTGATAATTGTTTTGCATCTTATCTCGTCATTATTTTTTATGCATTTCAACGAGATAATTTATTATCTTGTATTTTGTATACAATCATTGGTTTTCAGTATCACGAGCTTAAGATCTTTCAACGGTCCAGATGGTTTCTTTGGATCACGAGGCTACTAGTCTATTTCCAATGTTGTCCTCCGGGTCACAGCTCCAGTATTCATTTCGCCTGCAGCACTTATGGCAACAAAATCATGACAGCTGAAAAAATCACGCGAAACACATGTTACTCGCGGCATAAGTGAAACTAGGAACTAGGCAAAACAATAAATACAGGTTCCGACTCGGTCGATCGCTCTCGGAGCTCAACGCAATCAAGATACGTTTCACGATAAAAGTCACGATGCACTTGACGTTACACTACACAGCAGGGTTTACATAGCTTTTGACCTGCCGTCGAGAACATTCTGGGGCAAACCGGTGAGAATTCGTTCCAAAATGATCTCGCTTCGTCTATGGTAAATGGCCAATCTTTTTCGTCAAATGGGCGATTTCGCGCCAAATCTGGCGACCCCCAAAGTAGCTTTGAAAGGGTAACCATCTTACCGCAGCTGGGCATTTCGTAATAATACATTTGTGAATCTTACAGGCTAAAATAGCAACATATCATATTTAATTTACGAAACCATAATGAACGTTTTACAAATTAAATTAACTTCCTTCGAGAATATCATACGAAACGTTAAATTTAGCGATTTTATAAAACCTTTCTACATAATTAAAGTTGTTTTCATAAAACTGTGTGAAATAAAGAAAGCCACCTGTTCAGATAAGAATTCTTAAACTGTAAGTCACTCCCACAAATAGGGTCGCAAAATCAAATGTTGAGGTCCTAAAAATTTAATTCAGATATATGAATTTAAAGAAACGTTAATTTCAATTCTTTCATTATCTTATATTATCAGTTTAAAGTATTGCATTTCTTCAATTTAATATATTACCTTTCAATTAAAAATCATAACACTGGTGATGCTGAGTTGTAAATTATATTTACATAATGAAAATTACCATTAAGCTCATACTAATAGCGGTGTCGCTTGCAATTTCAGCTTATAAATCAAATCAAAATTAAAATATTCTTCAATTTAATATATTACCTTTCAATTAAAAATCATTTCTTCAATTTAATATATTACCTTTCAATTAAAAATCATAACACTGGTGATGCTGAGTTGTAAATTATATTTACATAATGAAAATTACCATTAAGCTCATACTAATAGCGGTGTCGCTTGCAATTTCAGCTTATAAATCAAATCAAAATTAAAATATGCCACAAAAGTATAACATATTACGTCCTGAGCTACGGAAGGTTATAAAAAATAAAAGCGGAAATGTTGCAACTGTAGTATATTTTCCTAAAATAACATTTTAAGGCTGTTGCCACTCCGTTATTTGAGATCGTAATAAATATCGTCATCACCGAACAACATTTATTTTCTTCAATTCATTTTAGTTCGAGTAAGTCTTCATATACGGGCTATTCATGAAACAAAACACGCTAAACGGAGATGAAGTAGAGGAAAAATATTAGGCGACTCGAACCATCTGGTGCAGCTGTCATTCCAATGGCTACGAATCAAGCAAGTCGGGAGTGAAAATGACCTTGAAGTTCCTATTTTAAAACCGATTTCATAATGCTTTTCCAGTTAGTGTAGTCAGTGATTTCTGATCCATTACAACGAATGAATACATCGCAAAATCAATACGATATTGTAGATTGCTTTTTTACTCGACTAAGACTGGTTTTTATTTGAATAATTAATATGGTAGATGTTATTTTATTTGTATTTAAGGACAAAAATATTTCTTTACCGTGGAATAAGTAGTCGAATTTAAATAGCATAGGTAAAGGTGAAGATGGAATTGCTGCAAACTCTCTTCAAACAGGATCTAGTAAGTAGAAAGAGGCATTTAAAATGTGAAAAGGAAAATATGTTGAGACATTGACTCTAATGGTAATGAATAACATATTTGTTTAAATTGCGGCTCAGTTTTGGCAATAGAGAACATGAAAGGATCAAAGTTAAAAAGGCACCTTGAAAAAAATTCCAAGAATCCTTCGCACGTCAATAACCAAATGATTATTACGAACGACTAATTAAAATCTATAGCAAAGCAATATTTTGAGAAATATTTGGCTGATATGAAAATATTTACTCGCGTCATACGAAGTTTCACAACTACTTCCTTAAACTTAAAAGCCGTACGCCAATGGAGAAGATCTTAGAAGATTGCTTGCTGTTATTAAAATGGTAGAAATATTTCACGAAAGTAAATATGGCGACGAAATTTGGAAAAGTCCTTAGTTGAACAAAACTGTCACCAACAGAATTTTTAAAATTAGAAATGCTCAATTCCAGCCACTTAAAATCAGGCTTAAAGAAAGTCTAGCGTATACAATTCAGTTGGACAAAGCAACTGATAATTAAAAAAAACTCAGTTGTTAGTATATGCCGGACACATTTATAAAGAAAACATTGATAAATAATTTTTATTTTATCGTCCTTTCGAAGAATATACAAGAGGAGAAAAACTGAAGGTTTAGATGAAAAAATTGCATTGGCAAATGCACAGAGGGGGCTAAAGCGATGATGGGGTTAAATATCACTTTTAGATCATTTTTGATGCTGCTGGTAATGATCATATAACTTCTTCAGACACTCCTTGATCCATTGAGAGGCCCTTGTAACAAAATAATTAGCAAAGGAAATGAAGGATATGCTTTAGGATGCTGTTAGAATTTTAAACTTCTTAAAAATCCATATCCTGAGGAACTTTTATTTTCAAATCAATGTAAAAGCATAGATCCGAATAAAAAGTTCATTGTTACACGTAGAAGTAAGATGATTGACAAGGAGGAACTAAGTTTAAGAAGAGTATTATCATTAAAAGATGATTTATTACATATTTAACCAAAAAAAATCTAAATTTGCAGTTCTTTTTCAAAGTGACTTAGCTGAGCTCAAAGCTAAACTCTCGCTAAGATATCTTTAAGAAACTATACGATCTGAGCTTGTCTGTTTAAGGAAAAAAAATAGCAATATATTTACTCTAAATGTTAAAATCGAAAACGTTTTATTAAAAATATCAACATCTGAAAGAATATGATGGAAAATGATTCCTTCTAAATATTTTTGCCAACCGATAATTTTGTTATTGAAACGTAAATGCAAAATGTTCATTGCAAAAATTATCACAGATCACTTAGAAACTCTAGAAATACAGTTTTTCAAATGGTTTATAATGAAATTTTATTTCAGAAACTTGTGTAGTATTCAAAAACCATTTTTGATTCAGGTTATTGAGATTAATCAACTACCATATGAATTTCAAGACGAATTTCCTCAGCTATAGATTGAATTTAAAAGCTGAGTTTCCAAACAAATCCTTCATTGAATTTTGAATCGGACGAAGAACTAAATTTCTCACAATTTTTTAATTAGCATTAAATGCTCTTCTGCCATTTAGTACCGCAAACTTACGTGAAAGCATGTTTTCAGCCTTAATGCTTATTAAAAAGAATTTCATTACTGGACGAAACGGTAGCAAAGAGTATTTCTAAAATCAGCAACGACCAATTCCAGCACTTATTACTAGGTTTAAAGAAAGCCTAAAATTTACAATTCAGTTTCATGATGCAAGAGATAATAAAAAAAATAACTCAATTATTAGTGCATGTTCGATGCATTTATAAAGAGAACATTGCTAAAGAATTTTTATTTTTACGTGCTTTGACGAATACACAAGCGCAAAAAACAAAAACGGGACAGTTCTATTTCTCCCGTTCTACTGGGCCGATTGACGAAATTCAAATTGCGTTTTTCATGTCTTGAAAGCGCGACTTAATATATATTAGATTTATATATAGCATTGTTTAAATATAGGTATTTTGACAAAAAATCGGAATTTTTCTGAAAAGACATGCCAATTGTTTTTCCATATTTCGATTCTACGACTCAAATTATTCCAAACTGCCACGTTTTGTAAACATCGCACGAGTTTTTTTCAAAAATGAGGTCTGAAAATTTTAGCTCCTCAATGTTAATTGAATTTGGTATATATTTATTAATATCTCTTTTTTTATGAAACTTGTTTGATTCCTTCCTACACAGTTCGAAATTTAGGTTCATTCCAAAAAACATTTACCCTTTTTTATGATTTATTTTAAAAATTTGTATTTTTGAGTAATTTTTATAAATTTTAAATTATAACCTATAAAATTTTTACAATCATCTTAAAGTGGGTGTATTTCTAAGCATACCTGCAAAAAATTAGAGCTTTTTATTTAGAATTTACGAAGATATACGTGAATTTATCTATTGGCGCGTTTTGAAATTTGGCATATTTGTTGAAAGCGATAATAACGAAAATGTGGTTTACGCACTTTGTTAAAATTATTTGGAAGTAGAGCGATGTGGCTTTTTTTCCTCTCATCCACAATATAAAAAGGCAGAAACGATGTGATTTTTTTCCTCCGCTGCACAATGGAAGGGAAGGAAAATAGGTTGCCACATATTAAGAAGTTCGCCAAGTAAATTAATTATTCTTGGCTCAAACTGAAAAAAATTCGCGAAGTTTGTCAGGACTGAGTGTTCGGTGCATACTCTTGGCAGACATATTCGTAAAGTAAACTAAGTCCTGATCTTGAACAGAGAGATGAATGCAGCTATGTTCTGTGGTAGAAAACTGTGGTTAGGTGGTAGAATGACTGCACGTAAGAAGGATTTAAAATCCTCTTTTATTAACCACAATTATATACAGCCACTTCCCAACTCGGGAGGGAGAGCAGAAAATAACGACCGCACTTGGGTCTAAACTGAACAATCAAATAATTTAAACTAAAGTTAAGTAGAAATTTAAGTAGTCGTTGTTCACAGAGCTATAAACGCGAGGTTGGCCTCTATGTTAAATGGTGGGTAGCAAGATTTAACTAATACTAACGCACTTAGATTTACTTCAATAAGTAATAGAGTAACAGCGCTAAGGCTTAGAGTTTAAATACTAGCTAGTCAGGCGAACGTCGAACAGAGCAGCAGTGATCTAAGACTAAAAGCACTCTTACCCTGAGTAGTTCCTTGCTAACGGTTAAATACCAAAACTTGGCTCCACTTCAAATTAGCATAAAGCTGAAACGCGCGCTCGTTCTAACGGGAAGTTGAAATAAGAAATCATAGGAAAGGGGAAATTAAAATAAAACTTTGTTAGTTTAAACTAAAACCTTACAAGTTAAATTTATGAATTTCTTCATAAATTTCTCACCAAATTTTGCAAAATTTAATATTTAGGCATAATTTCAGTCGTAGAATCGGAAGATGGAAAACAAATTGCTATGTTATTTCAGAAAAAGTCTGATTTAGGGTGAAAATACCTATGTTAGAATGATGCTATGTATAAATCTGATATATATCCTAAGTCGCGCTTTCGAGACATGAAAAATGTAATTAGAATTTCGTCAATCGGCCCAGTAGAAGGGGAGATATAGAACTGTCCCTTTTTTGTTCTTTTGCGCAGTGTACAGTAAAGCTGACGAATTTTTTTTAAAACTGATGGTTTAGATAGAAAAATTTCATTTGAATATGCACAGATGGTGCAGAAAAGGTGACGGGTTAATGTATCAGTTTTAAATCATATACTGATGTTGTTGATAATGATCATGTAACTTTCTTACACATTCTTTGATCCATCGAGTTGTTCTTGCAGCAAAACAATTAGCAACTGAATTGAACGATTTCAGGATGTTGTTAAATTTATAAGCAGGTGGTGATAAACTTTATTGACAGCAGTGTCCTCAGCAGCCATTTATTTTCAAATACGTACAAAGATATGGGCTCTGAATAAAAAATTCGTTATTAAATACAGATGTTAAATGATTATCAAGAGTTCGAAGTATAAGAAGCTTATTTTCATTAAAAGATGATTTATTATATTTTTAACCAAAAAATATTATCTTCTGTTTCTTTTCAAAATGACTTACCAAAGTTGCGCTATTTGTCATAGATTTCAGAGAAACAAAGTTATCTCAACTTGTCGGTTGAGGAAAAAATAGCAATGTACTTACTTCGAACGATGAAAATGAAACTTTTACTAAAAAGATCCATATTTGAAAGAAGAGGATGTAAAATGGTACATTCTAATTGTTTTCTAAATATGGAGACCTAATGATAGATTATGAAGCTAATATGGTCATGATAAACCAATCAAATATTAGCAACCAGCTGTAAAACTATATTATAGTTATATATGCACATTAATTCACTGTTAGTCCCTCTGCTTGTCGAATTTATAGTTTCTCAGGGCTAAATTATTTATCTTGCACTGTAAATGCAAATCACAAAATTTCTGCGAGTACATTTAGCAACCTACTTTGCATTTGTCGTAATTATTAGAGCTGCAAGAAAGATTTTGTATTTTAAAACTATTGGCTCTGCAAAGAAACCTATTGAGAAATTTTACTCTTCGCATTAGTAACAAAGAAAAATTATTCATTAGAAATAAGCACCTTCTAAATTAAATGTTTAGGATAGATATCTTATTTTCTTTTGTTTGATTATTAAATTTAGAACACCAGTATTTGTTTGAATAAATATCAGAGCGGATCGATAAAAGTTATTTTTCTATTTTATTTTTTTTTTTTCATTTCAGTAGGAAATTCATATCTCAGATTTATTGTGGAATTGAAAATTCATCGTTTCCTATTTTATTCAATTTCTATCTACTATTCTAAGATGGAATTCAACATCGAATAAAAACCGGTAACTGCTGTGGAAATTTAATAAATTTAAAATGACAGAAGAAATCCTTCCACGTTGCCATCCAACTTTTGAATGAGTTATAAAAGTTTTGCAAATTTTAAAATTTTTATAAAGCTTTGGTGATTGACAGGATGGATTATTTGATATGTAAAAGCAGGTCAAGACCAGCTATGTGAAAGGAGCATTCGGGGAGGACTTTCTAGGGGATAATGGTATGCATTTCCATCTCACATAAGAAAACCCCATGACATATCACGAACTGAAGAGAGAAACTAATCAATTTACTAATCAATACGTAACGCCTCATATGCTGAAAATAGGTTGTCAGGACTGAGTGTTCGGTGCATATTCTTGGCGAACATCTTCGTGAAAACTTGATCTTGATCTAGTCCTGATCTTGAACAGGAAGCTGAATGCAGCTATGTTCTGTGGTAGAAAACTGTGGTTAGGTGGTAGAAGAACTGCACTTCAGAAGGATTTAAAATCCTCTATTATTAAACCACAATTATATACAGCCACTTCCCAACTCGGGAGGGATACAGAAAATAATGACCGCACTTGGATCTAAACTGAACAATCAGATAATTTAAACTAAAATTAAATAGAAATTAAGTAGTCGTTGCTCACAGAGCTATAAACGCGAGGTTGGCCTCTATGCTAAATGGTGCGTAGGAAGATTGGACTAATACTAACGCTCTTAGAATTACTTCAATAAGTAATAGCGTAACAGCGCTACGGCTTAGAATTTAAATACTAGCTGGTCAGGCGAACGTCGGACAGAGTAGCAGTGGTCTGAGACTAAAAGCTCTCTCACACTGAGAGGTTCCTACCTACCGTTTAAATAGAAACTTGGCTCCACTTGAAATTAGCATAAAGCTGAAACGCGCGCTTATTATAACGGGAAGTTGAAATAAGAACAGATAGAAAAAGTCAAATTAAAATAAAACTTTGCTAGTTTAAACTAAGACCTTACAAGTTACATTTGAACCTGATATTGAAACTGGAATATCGGAAACTCTTTGTAAAGTTGTAGAGACATTAGGTATTTTTTGAAAGCTGGAGGCATGAAAAATGAGCAAGATCTTCGCCGGGACTCGAACTACGGACCTCTGGAATACGTGCCTAGTGTGCTGACCACTACACCACGAAGGCATGCGAAGAAGGCGGGAGAAATGCCTTATAAGGTTAAATATTGTTGACTGATAGGGTATTTGGGTAAAATATTCTACGTACTATAAATTTTTGAGCCACTAGAAAATAAATTCATTCTATCATAACATAGAAACATCAGTGTTTCGTGATAGAATAATTTGAACAATTCTCTGTGAATTCTTCCAGCAGTTTTTCTATTTTTATAGTTTAATGAAAATCCTGGCTTTTTCATGGCTTTTAAGTACTAAATTCTATTTGCACGAACGTCGCAAGCAATTTCTTACAAATTTCGCTCAGTTGCCCTCGATTTCATTATATGTCAAAATATTACTTTCAAAACTTCTGTACGTGCGTTGGATGTGAGTGAGTTAAATGTTTAGAGCAATTTAAATGAGAGAATGCAGACTTCGAAATTGGATGATTACCTTCAGCTTGTCGAATTTGAACCTTTGCTACTTGCAGGAAGCAATAAGAAATCCTGATCTACCTCCGTATGTTGTATTCAATATCGAATATTGTATGCACATTCGGGTATTTTAATAGAATCAACTCTTACTTTTGCTCGCGTGATAATCTACACGACACTAAATCATATGTCTACCAGGTAAGATTCTCCATCAATGTTTGGGCTACTTACTTTGTTTACAACACCCATTGACTCGTATTGGTAGACATGTTTCTTGGCAATTAGAAATTCCTGATCTGACATACATAGTTTTCCCTTAGAAGCTCTTTAAGAGCATGATCTATGAAATTTCCACTGAATCCGAAGAAAGTTTGATGGTGAGGCTGTCAATTTCTGCAGGAAATGTGTTTGAAATTCCTCATACCGTTGCAAATATACGCCAATCCATGCGCGCGGCCACTGTGAAACATGTATTACTGTTAGTGATCATAGTTTGAAACACTAAATCATTAAAATGTTATGTGTAAATAATGAACGCTTACTTATCTTTATTATTTACCTACTGTTCATATCTTCCTTACGTGCCAGCATTTACACTCACCAGTTCGCGCACATATTCCATCACAAAATCTGTTTGTTTTGATAATTGACTTTGCATTTTAGATTTTCCTGCATATACGCTCACAGTCCATGAAATTAGTGTGAAAAGAGGCACTAAGCAGAAGTGAAACGTAATAGACATAAATGTGCGTATTACGCATATACGAAAAGCATGGTAATTAGTAAAATACGTGTGGACCTCATTCTATTCCTTTTGAATAGAACGTTCCATCATCATATGCCAACACAGCCCGGCATTGTGATCAACAAATGCCTGATATTGTCTTGTCGCAGACGGACCTGTGCTAGTTGAAGACTCGTTCCAACTCTTGGATAGAGCGATACGGCAGGTATGTTTCATCTACTCTCGCATATGTTAGGGAAGTCAGGGAAAAGACAGGCCTTGAAAATAGCTTCATATACCGTAGGCAATCTTCACGAACATCTCAAGCCAAATATGACTAGATATAATCTTACTGAAATTGTACCCTGGAAAGTTCAGCAAGAAAGAGGAGCACATATGGCAGCAAAAGTTCATCCACATACTCTCAAGCTCAGGATGACTACTTATGACAGCAATTGGAAATTGGACGCCGACGACAGTTCAGGCGACGTCTTTCCGGGCAAAATGCCTGTGGTTTTTCCAATATTCCATTTCAAAAAAGGAAGAGAATCCTTCTTGCGATGCATAACTCATTAACCTCAGTGTTGTTTGGCTATAGACAAAATTATTACGGATGAAAACTTCGGGGAGAAAACCACACAAGACGAAAATATAGCCGGAAAAAAATCGTGGGAGAAAAGAAAGCAAGGAGAAAACATCGTAGTTCTAAAATATCGTGATAGAAAACATTCTTATCGAAAATAAAACTGTTCGAAAACTTCACAGTTCAAAAACATCGTCGTCGAAAATATAGTGGTAAAAAATGAAGCACCTGCAAGCACGATAACATCGCAGACATGCGTTTTACAGGTTTTAAAAGTTGTAAATGCATATTCTCATATTGAATTATAAGAGCACGAAAAAAATTTGGAATATTTTTTTTTTATATTTCATATTTTTGAATTAACTAATAAATGTTTTGTTGAAAAAGTAAAAAAGAAACTTAAGCTATCAAAAACTGAAAGTTTGGAGAACATTAAATCCACTGAATACTAACTAATAGAGTTTTAAACTTACCTAGTTCACTAATAAAGTTTATTAATTAATTAGTCTCTTTTGTAAAGCTTTATTGGTATTTTTTGATGAAATATATTTTCTAAAAACGATTTGGAAAAGGAAGTGGAATAAATGCTTGAGGTTACCTCATTTAAAATTGTTTAGTTATTTATTAAACTATCAGATTATTTTTTTCACCTTTATTAATCTGGTATTCTTTTAGTGATAATTAAAGCTTATTTGCTTCGTTTATTCGTTTTCTTAAAGTGCTATTAACATTTTCATGTACAGGTGTAGATAATCGCTTGACTGCTGATTTGTCAGTTATGACAGTACATATCAGCTGCACAATATTTCTTTAGGGAATTCTGATTTCTTGAATTATGGTAAAGACACTATCTGCTTAAGGGGAGGACGCCTTTGTGGAGGATTTCCTCCTGTTTGTATCGATGTTATATATTAGGAAAACCACGAAACCATCATGCAGCCACTTCATTTGTTGTTTCGAACCACCTGTGTTCAGTGATTTTACCGCTCGGTCACTTTACTGGCCAGTTTAGAAAGGAAAAATTAACGGAAACTAGTTCGCTTTTACATCAGGCATTCGGAAGATTCGAATTTCAAAAAATCCTCGTTCTTTCTTGCTTTTAAAATTCATTATCTGAATATGCAATTACAAATTTTAAAGCCTAAAATTCTCGTGTCTGCGATGTTATCGTCATACAATGATTTGCAGGTGCTTTACGTTCTACTACGCTATTTCCAACAACGATGTTTTTAAACTGCGAAGTTTTAAACCGGTTAATTTTTGAAGAAGATGTTTTGTGCCACGATGCTTAAGAACTGCGATATTTTCTCCTTGCTTTCTTTTCTTCCACTCTGTTTTGTCCGACGACGTTTCCGCTTTGCGTTGTTTTCGGCGGGCACCTGTTCTTTCCACGCGAAGTTCACTTTTCTCATAGCTGCAGTTGGCCCATACATTTATTTTAACATCTTGATCAAAAATAATTTTATGTTATAGGCGTTATAGGAGCAACTGTTAAAAAAGTTATAAGGTATTTCTCCATCTTCTTAGCATGCATTCGTGATATAATGGCCAGCACTCTCGGTGCGCATTCAAGAGGTCTGAGGCTCGAGTCCCGGCGAGGGTATTGCTCATTTTTCATGTCTTCTGCTTCCAAATAACCTAATGTCCCTACAGTGGCCCCCGAAGTAGATATGGTGGTGGGTGACGATTCTCCACCACCAAGATTTGGCGATTAGGGCTCCTAATCCGCAATCTCCCGCTGAAAGGGCGAGTATATAAGGTATTTCTCCTCGCCTTCTTAGCATGTCTTGGTGGTGTAGTGGTCAACACACTCGGCGCTTATTTGGGAGGTCCGTGGTTCGAATTCTGGCCAGGCCATTGCTCATTTTTTATGTCTCCTGCTTCGAAATAGCGTAATGTCTCTATAAATTGCTCTGGCGCAAGAGCTTCTAAATCCTGACGGTCTGACGAAGGAGGAGTCAGTAGTCTGGAACTCAGACATCAGCAATCTGTATTTCTAGACTGGCAAGTCCTTCAAAAGTTGCAGGAGCTGGCTTCCAAATTTAAAATAAATCTTAAATGAATAAATATTGCTTTGCAGACTTGATTCCAGCTTTCCATTATCCTCCGAAATGTTGAACTGAAGGTGAAATAAAATGCTATAGAATAGATTCTTGAGATGAAAAAGTTTGAATTTTAGCAGAATTTAGAGGCACTGGTTGCTGTCTAATGTGGCTTGCTGCTCCTCGAAAACTCATTGCGTTATTTGAACACAATTTATTCGCTTTCCCGGTCTGGACATAAATCATCTTACAGCGGCAAGAAAGGCAACTTTGACAAATCTGAAACAAATTCGACGTGTATTGCTTTAGTGAAAATGCAAATAAAAATCGCATTGCACGATTTGATTCTTACTCCTCTGCTTGTCAGAACAGGTTGTTTTGTGAACTGTCTGTTAAAATTAAGTCCAGAATTACAAAATGCTTTGCCAACATTAAATCTAATAGAAGGCCAGTCTCCCGTGAGAGTATTGCATGGCTGCCACTTAGAAAGCATCGAAAGACCACTTAGAATCAAACCACTTAGAATCGAAAGCAAGTCAAACATTTAGATGGAATTTTTCGAACTACATCTCTTCCACAAGGTATCCAATACTTTTGACGAACTAACAACACTAAGTACGTTGAGGACCACTTTGTAAATACGTTTTATGATAATACTCTATCAATAAGGCGGTGAAATGAGCGTTTTTACTTCTTTGTACGAAGTAAAAAGGAAATATTGCAATCGCGAAAATTTCCAGTAACATATTTCAACGAAAATATCCATTTTGACCGCTATCCAATGTAATTTAACGATGTTTTTGCGTGACATCTGTAACGTAAGGACAGAATACTCTTTTTTCCCCAAACGAATTATAAAACTGATTTAAAATGGATTTTGAAGAGATTTTTGCGTGGCATCTGTGCGTACGTACGTACGTATGTATGTATCTCGCATAACTCAAAAACGAGTAGCTTCGAAATGTTGAAATCTTGTATATAGGACTGCTATAACAAGTAGATATGAATCTTCTATTTCGGTGCAATCGGGAACGCCAAAAGCATATAAATATGTATATATATATATATATATATATATATCCACTCTGTTACTCGGCTCAGTGAGCTCAGTTTCTTTATTCTTGCTTTAAAAGTGATAGAATTATGTTGATCTTATATTCCAATTAAGCTTTTGAAGTCTTAATTAATCTGCATGGAATAGTTGTAGAATTAACAACAATTTATAAATTGTTTAAGTGGTACTAAGTCTAACGAGACAGCCATTTTGTTTAAATTTGGATCTAACTGAATAGAGAATTAGATCAGTTTGTGTACCAACTTCAGTGTCTTTCTGCGGAGTGGAACCAAAAATAAACTTTAATTTTGTGCACCAAAAAATCCATCTTCCTGCACACTGGACGAATTTTTATTTTTTCGTAAAATCTCTGATTTTAATTGTAATAACCTTTTAACTGTTTTTAACTGTATTTTGTGTTTTATTAGTCCAAAGGGGCAATTTGCCCCAGGTGGACTATTAATTTCGTTTGCGCATTTTGCGTCGATACACTAAAAGCGTTTTTTCACTTTTCAAATTACTGCGACCAAATATTATCGTCCTGTATTTTACTTAAGGAAAATAAATATTGACGAATCTGCACAAATGTATGTATGTTTCTCGCATTGTGATAAAACGACGGTACCTAGAACCATCAAATTCTGAATATTGAACGTTTCCATCCGAATATGGGCATTGGAAGCCTAAATTTGAAATCTGGAATTTGTTTTATTATCGATTTCATATTTTGAAAAACTTTTACGAATTTTTGATTAACAAACTCAAGGATTTCAAAGCGAGCAATGGCAACGTTGTACAGAAAAAACAATTTTATCTCCAGCGCGCGAGTCTGTGTATTGGAAATTCTAAACATATGCTCATTTTAAAATTATTTTGCGATATTGTTCTTGAGCTAAATTTTATAGTTTAAGTGCGAAGAACATGATATTTAATAAATAACAGTATCACACAAAATGTATAAAAAGGCCCCTTGGACTTAATTTAAAATCTGAGACCTTTCAGATTTTTTTTAATTATTTTTAATTAGCGATTTCTAATATTGTTCTCATTTTTCTCTTATTTAGAACATTTTACATTTTTCTTTTTTATTTTTTAAGTTAATTTATTAATTAATTAATTTATTTGTCCAAACGAAGTTAGCCCAGAAGGGGTGTTAATTTCGTTATGGCGTTTTGCGTTGGTTCATTATAAATGTCGGTTCCCTTTTCAAATTGTTGCCACCAAATATTAGAGCCCTGTGTTACATTTAAAGAAATTAAATAATGAAAAATCTGCATAAATGTATATCTGTTTCTCGCATTGGTACTAGGGTACAATGGTACTTAGAGCCATCCAATTTTGAATAGCTTAAACATTACAGAATATGGTCATCTGGAAACCCTAATTTGGAATTTGCTTTATTATCTATTTCATATTTTATAACACTTCAACGCATTTTTATTAACAAACTCAACGATTTCAAAGCGAGCAATGGAAACACTGTATGAAAAAAAAAAAAAAAAACCTTTTTATCTTTGACTTGCGAGACTGTGTATCGGAAAATCTAAAGATATGTTCATTTTAAAATTGTTTAGCGATATAGCCGTTGTACTGAATTTAACGGTTTAAGTTTGAAGAACATGCTGTTAATAAATAAAGGTATCACACAAAAGTTAAAATACTTCCTTTGGGCGTAATGTAAAAACTGAAAGCTTTCAGATTGTTTACTTTTGCGTTTTTATTTTTTCCTTTCTGTTATATTTTTCTTCTTTTTTAGCAGCTAAAAACGCATATAGCTATGTTTGCTTCTTTGTTTAAGTAATGAGATATAAGTTAGGTTAATTATAAATAAATTCGGTTTTATAATTAAACAAAATATTAATCTTTTTTTTCTTTAAGAATCGTCAAATTCTTAATATTTATTATTTCGCGATGTGTATTTTTTATACTTTGCCTAAAGAAAATTCTAGAAAAAGTATCTTTTTTCTTTTATGGAATATTCGATTCGCATTTCATTTAACTTAAGCTATGTTTTTGAAAGATATATATTTGTAATAATAAATAAATTCCATGTATTAAAAAGAAGAATTTGTGACAGTAATATTACAGACTTCAGAAATACATCTAACGAAAAAATATTTGATATGGATTGCCTTATCTAATGTATTATGCTACATAAATATTTATTCTTTGTAATATCATGGGCATTATTTTACTATTACTTAAGGTCTTACTTTTAATGCTAAGATAAGTATTCAAGACTTTTCCAAAAAGTATGGATACTCTTAACGCAGGCCAGTTGCATTATTCAAAGCGTTTCAAAACTGCAACAATAATTACCAGCATTCGGAAAACAAGAATGCATTTCCAACTATGGAAAGGCTGCGAAGCACTGTAGGTTTAATAACCAGTTTATGCTTTGTTTATTATTATGTAAAATATTCCCCGATGAATAAGTTTTCAGAATACTGAATTCAGCTAGCTTATTTCTCCCTCTTGCTTTTCAGTCCATTATTCTTTATTCATTGTTGCGGTTATATTGGACTCATTTTAGTATTCCTTTTACATTCGCTTCCATTCTTTTAGCATTTCTATTCTCTCTCCTTTCCTTAATTAAATCTATCTGTGTTATACCTTTGCTTCCTTTCTTTCTCAGCGCCGTGTTGTTCTTGCGGAAGACAAAAGCAAATACTCTTTCGATATTGGACATCGTTTATTACAAACATCGCCTTACAGTCTATATGTGCATTAGTATGTTCAAGCTTCTTTATTGCTACACACCCTTAATCATATTATTGAAGTTATACATAATTTAGGGAACCTTATATTGTCATTTATTATTCTCCAAGAGACGAAAAACTAAGTGAATATGTAAACATTAAAGAAGATCAATGGTTCATGAGCAGAATGTTTCAAATTAAACGCTTATTACATTCTTAAAAGGGAATGACAGATACTTTCGTTTACGCTCAGCATCCTTAATACAGTGCTGGTCTTCACCTTTATATAATATTAATAAAGAATGCTATTCATGAGAGTAACTTTATCATATATCTTGGCCATATAACATATATATGGAAATAAATGCAGACGCTTTCCGCCCTAGGAACGAGTTGCGTTTGCGAACGATCTTTCGTACATGAAGTTTTTTCGTAAGTATTATTTGGTTCGTTTCCCATACCTCCTAACGACGTTCGTGTGTTAAGAGCTGAATACGCTATCAAGTAAACATTTATAAGTACTAACAAGAATAAATAAGACATTTTAAATACATCACATCATCAGTAAAAAATTATAAATAACACTTTTTTACTCCCAAAGGGGCTTTTGTGTTATCTTTATTTATTAAATATCATGTTTTTCACACTTAAACTACATATAATCCAATTCAACGGCAATACCACAAAATATTTAAAAACAGCATATCTTTGGAATTTCCAATAGAGAGTCTTGCGCACTGGACATAAAAATGTTTTTTTCCTACAGTGTTGCCATTGCTCGCTTTGAAATCTTTGAAATTGTTAATCAGATATTCGTTAAAGTTCTACAAAATGTGAAATAGATAATAAAACAATTCGAAATTCAAAATTCGACCTTCCAGGTGCCCATGTTCGGATGGAGGATTACATTATTCAAAATTTGATGGCTCTACGTTCTGTCCTTTTTCACAATACGAGAAACATACCTACATACATTCATGCAGATTCTTCATTATTTAATTTCTTTAAATATAATACAGGGCGATAATATTGGATAGCAACAATCTGAAAAGTGATTCAGCCGTTTATAGTCATTCAACACAAATTCCTGTTTCGAGACTAACAGCCTTTTTTTTTGTAATGTTTCTTTGGGCTAATACGTCAAGAATTAATTTCCTATACAGTAATTGCCTAAACTGTTGTCTGTATCTTGTTTTTCACATGACAGGATCAGGCTAATAGTTCTTTACGGGTGTGTGGGTGAGTTAACTTCTGACTTACCGTACAAATAAAGGGCACATTTGTGATGAGGAGACTACATGAGAGGTGGAAAGATTTGGCAGGTTAGATGAGCCAAAGGCAATGATTTCAAGTGTCTAAACTTGTCTGAACAGGGTGTCGCTTTCTTTATCACAAATAAGATGACAGCATTGCATAGCATCATGTTGAGTAGAATTTGCTTTAGCAAAACTCTATGAGTCTTGGTTTCCCAAAAAGATAAGGGTTCTGAAGTCTATTCGAGTCCGAAAATTTTTTCCTCTTTGATAACAGGTTTGTTAGATGGGCCAATGACATGGCATGTTAGATAGGCCAATGACACCAAATACAAGTTAACAGGTTATCGTTTTCTTTCATCACAAATAAGATGATAGCATTGCGTAGCATAGTGTTGAGTAGACTTTGATTTAGTAAACATCTAAAAGTTTTGGTTTTCCAAAAAGGTAAGGCTCCTAAACCTATTCGAGTCCGAACAAATTTTCCTCTTTGACAACAAGCTTGTTAGATGGGCCAATGGCATGTCAAAGATCAAGGATCAAGGAAGTGCAATTTACGGAGTTCATAGGCAATTACGCCTTTACCTCCACATCATCACAAAATTTAGATCATCAAAAGAGGAGATTGTCTAATAGCGTAAAAATTTTGAAAAGCCGAATGACTTGGAATTTCACACTGAGACAAAAAAAGTAAAAACTCAGATTGTCAAAATTTCCTCCGAATAAGGGCCAGAATAATTTAGAGATGGGGGCAGTCATCATAAATTTTGACTAGATAAATAAAAGGTGGAAATTTCCTTGAACCTTGATAATCGCGCTTTGCATACGTCATCAATGACATGTTATGGGCGGTGCCTTGTTGGACCAATGGCATGTTAAGGGCGATGCCTTAACATGCCATTGATCCGGACCATGGCTTCGGACCAGTGACATGTTATGGGCCAATGACATGGCATGTAAATGGGCCAATGATACAAGTATCTAAACTTATTGAAGATATTCCCAAAAACTGAAGCGGAACACCGGGCCATAACCCTGTACTTAGATGAGAAAAAAATAGATTATTATTTAATCTTAAAAAAGGCTGACAAACCTATAAAAGTTGTATTTCGGGGCCTCCCCATTGACTGCCCAAAAGAAGAAATTCAGGAGGAACTTGAACTGCTTGGCTATAAAGTCCGCAAAGTTGCTCAGATGCACAGACTTAAATCTAAGGTGCCCATGCCCCTATTTCAGGTGCAATTAGAAAATCGACCTGGAGTAGAAAAAATACACGACCTCACATATTTTATGTGTTTCTATGTTACTGTTTCTTCATATAATGCCTCAGGAAGTGTTGTGCAGTGTCACAACTGCCAACACTTCCATCATTCTGCTGAGAATTGCAAACTGCAGCCTCGCTGCGTTAAATGTGCCGGCCCGCACAAAACTGAGAACTGTAAAGCCAAAAAATTAGATCACGTCCTGTGTTGCAACTGTAAACAACCTGGGCACACCGCAAACTACCGTGGGTGCCCGAAATTCCCTAAAATTAATAAATCTGTAAATAATCATGCCAAAAATGAAACTGTAAATGCTCAGAATGACCATGCTAAAAATATAGTCCCTGGACTAAGTTATGCCAATGCGGTAAAAGGAGTGCAAAAGCCTCCTAATTCTACTGAGCAGTCTACTGAAACTTCTAAAACTGTAAATACTGTAGATACTGTTAGATCTAACAGTAAACATAAGGTTAGCACTGAATCCTGTGCAAATATGTTCTCTGATATGTTTAAATTTTTAAAAGAAATGTTTGATATGTTTAAGGGTTTTTCTCTTGTAAATATTATTAAGAAAATTAATAACAGAATGCCTGAACTCCAGGCAGCTGAACATGCAATAGATAAAATGTTTATCATGTTTGAAATATTTGAAAGTGTATTTGGTTCAAACAATATTGAGTAATGTATAGTGTTGTAAATAATTTTGTACATATCATTACATGGAACGCAAACGGTTTATCTCGCAAAATTAATGAACTTAGGGATTTTGTGAATGAGCACAGCCCCGACCTATTATTCCTACAGGAACACAAGCTTGGCCCATCAAGCCCCATAACTGTGCCCAATTATTGTGTGTACAGGTCTAATAGAGAAGTTACCACTAATCGCCAGAGAGGTGGAGGTACAGCTCTCCTTGTTAAACGCTGCATCCCCCATTTTCAAATTACAATCCCACAGCTTTTAGCCATAGAGGCCACAGCTATCTCCATCACAACAAACACCAACATAACATACACCTTTGTCTCTACCTATATTCCACCCACGAAGCAACACATGGTAGTTGAGTCTGATCTTAACACCCTACTGACACTTGGTACACATATTATTATAGGTGGAGACCTAAACGCACGACACCGCGCGTGGAACTGCTATAATTCAAATACAATAGGCAATGTTATATTCAACTTGGCCCACAGGGTCCCTTTCCAAATAGCAGCTCCAAGTACCCCAACACGGTATACTGCTGGTTCGACGGGTATCATAGATTTCTTCCTTCTCAGAAATACCAGTGCTCCACTGGATATTTCCGTGATGGATGAATTATCTTCTGATCATAATCCGGTCAGGATGATACTCGACATTAGTAGCTATACCACATCAGTCAAAAGAGCCTTTAAAACCGACTGGCATGCTTTTGCCAAAGCTCTACACAACATACAGTACACAATTCCAACGTTACACTCGGGGGATGACATTGATTGTTTAATCAAGGAATTCACCGGCAAAATCCAAGACTCCTATAAAAGTGCTCAATTGGAAATCACAGACAGCAAAATTATTCGTCCTAAAGAACTTTCACTACTTATTAAAAGAAGAAATGCAGCCCGAAGGCACTTCCAGAGAACTAGAAATAGACAAGACAAAATCATCTTCAACAGACTCTGCGATGCAGTCAAGTCTCGTACTAATTACTATGCACAACTCCGCTGGACTGGATACCTTGAATCCCTATCTAGGAATGATAATTCCATCTGGAAAGCTGTCAGAAGGTACAAGAAATGCTACAACAACATTCCGCCCCTTAATGGCCCAGACAGGATCCATTACACAGAAACTGAGAAAGCAGAACTGTTAGCTGAGCATCTGGAATCTCAGTTTCGCACAAACAACATTCATGACCACGACACGGAACGCCACATTTCTATCTTTCACAACAATTACATACCAAACCCACACACAGACCACACCATAACAGTCATGCCGTCTGAGGTCTATGCCTATGTCAAGAAACTCAAAAACAACAAAAGCCCTGGCTTAGATGCAATCAGCAACAGGATGATCAAGAAATTCCCCATCAAGACACTCCTCTACATAACCAAGATCTTCAATATCCTTCTCAAACAACAATATTACCCGGACTATTGGAAAATTGCAAAAATCACCCCAATACTGAAGCCAGGAAAGCCTGCTACAAGACCAGAATCATACCGGCCTATCAGCCTTCTGTCATCACTGAGCAAACTCTTCGAGGCAATACTATTAAAACGCATCAACGACTACCTCGACCAAAATCGAATCATCATTCCCAGTCAATTCGGATTTCGGAGAAAACACTCTACGGTAAATCAACTCTACAGGGTAGTAGAGCTTCTAACTGAAGGCCTGCAACAGAAGAAAGTTACCTGCGGACTCTTCCTTGACATAGCAAAAGCCTTTGATCGTGTATGGCTGGATGCACTCATATACAAATTATACAACCTGGGCTTCCCAGGGTACATCACAAACATTGTTAAATCCTACCTAACAGGTAGACACTTTGTCGTTCAAGTTACAAACACACTCTCAACACGTAGGAAAATCCTTGCAGGTGTCCCACAGGGATCCTTGTTAGGGCCTACACTATTCAATGTTTATGTGAACGACATACCCACTACAGACAACACTACACTCGCAATGTATGCTGATGACACTGCGATCCTTACTCAAAATGCATTTCCCAGTCTGGCAATCCAACGGTTACAAACCTACATAAACATGCTCGAGACTTGGCTCATCAAGTGGAAGATTAAAATCAACCTTGACAAAACCCAAGCTATTATGTTCACCAGAAGAAAGAACATCAAGAGCAAGCTATCTTTCTATGGAAAAGAATTACCATGGGCTAAGCAGGTCCCTTATCTAGGGGTGATCCTCTGTAATACTTTAACATGGACCCCACACATAACATCTATTATACAGAAGTTTCGAGCTACTAAAGCAGCACTATACCCCTTAATTTCTCGAAACAGCATCCTTTCTATAGACAACAAGCTGCTCATTTACAAAACCGTATTGCGTCCCATCCTATGTTATGCTTGCCCAGTCTGGGCCTACTCATGTAAAAGTTCACGCAAAAGACTACAAAGAGTGCAAAATTTACTCTTACGGCAAATTACCAACTCACCCTGGTATGTTCGAAATAATAAAATACATGACGAATTGAATGTAGAACATATCAGAAGTTACTATTGCCGGCTTGCCCGGCAATTTTATGCAAACTTATCTAATATTGACAATCCAGTTATCAGGACGTATGATTATGATGTAACTGATGCAAATAATAGAAATAGACCTATGGCCATTCTTAATGTTACTGACTAGTATGCTATGTACCTTCTGCTTTATCTCTTGCTTGTAAATATCTCAATCACCACTACTCGAACCATAAGTCTCGTACTTCTTCTTTCCCTTTTTATACACATGCTTAGATCCTAAGTGTATTTCTAGGTTATCCCAGTTCAACGCCTTCTTGCAGCTTTTCCAGTTTGCTAGTCTACAAATTCCTCTTGATTCGCGGCACGCTTATCTTATTATTAAGAATTAAATTTAAATAATAATTTTAAAAAAAAATCTTACTTAAAATTCTATTCAAGTTGACTAAATGTAATTTAACTAGTTATGCCATACCATTATTCTAAAGAACTTAGCTTGTTCTACAAGGGGTAGGGTCTCTTGCACCTAGGCACCCTGGTGTTACACCATTCTGTCCGTGTCTAAACTTATCTGAACAGGTTATCGTTTTCTTTATCACAAATAAGATGACAGCATTGCATAGCATTGTGTTGAGTAGAATTTGCTTTAGCAAACCTGTAAGAGTCTTGGTTTTCCGAAAAGTTAACGCTCCTAAGTCCATTCTAGTTCGAACAAATTTTTCCCTTTGATAACCGGTTTGTTTGTATCTGTAAAAGTTCGTAAGGTGAACGTTTGTAAAGTTAGGAGCGTTCGTACATAGAATAGCCTTTAATAATAACTAAGCCATATCATTTTTATCATGACTTTGTTATAATTATTTTTTTTGTAGTTCATTCCTTTAAAACACTTTTATGCTTTCAGATTCCGTTAACACTTTTTTAATAATCATGTTAAAAGAATTTGTGTTTCTTAAAGTGGTACGATTCTCTTCCAGTCGAATTTTTCGTCTTTCTGCTTCAAAACCTCATTAAGCTTATATTTTAAATAACCAGTTTGGTATATTAAGCTCCTGGTTTAAGGAACATACCGTCATATTGATATAACTATTTCTTGCATTGAACCCTGGGAAGAAATTATTTGGCGACTTATTACAGGTTATTAGTTTACATTTAGCATTGATGAATCTAGAAAGGTGTCCTAACATAGATCGGTAAATAAGGTTTAAATCAATCTATAAGGTATTTCTCCCACCTTCTTTGTGTAGAGGCCAGCACCCTCGGCGCATATTCGAGAGGTCCGTATGATGTTTCTTCATCACCAGAATTTGGCGATTTTGTGCCCTAATCCCCAGTCGCCCTTTAAAAGGGGGAGTATATAAGGTACTTCACCAGCCTTCTTTGCATGCCTTCGTGGTGTAGTGGTCGGCGCGTATTCGAAAGGTCCGTGGTTCGAGTCCCGGCGAAGGCATGCTCATTTTTCATCTCTCCTGCTTCGAAATAACCTAATATCTCTGTAAATCTTCCTAACAGAGTTTATAGTGCAAGTTGCCCAGATTAGAGTGTAAACTAGGAACCTGCCAGTTTTGCACAAGATAATGCTCTGTCTTTCTGCAACCAGTAGAAACTTTTAATAGGAATTGTTTTATTCACGTTATTATTTTTGTTTGTGGCTTACCCTACCCAGTTGACAGTGACATCAGGTCAGGTCTCTGATGCAGGTCCACGAAAATATCCTGGTAAGAGGTCGATATTGCACCTGTCCTTGGCAAGAGCCTTGAGTACCATGTAGATGACAGTAAAGCTTTGCTCAGTTCCCTCCCCAATTTTGAAGGAAAGCCCTCCGGTGGTCCGAAGAACTAGCACCATCTTCTCCTACCACCAACCTGTTGAGAGAATTTTCGGCTCACCGCGTATTTAGAGTGCCCCCATGTATCACTGACACAGTACATTTACAAACATTCATGTGTTCTAAGGAGTTCGAACCCTGGCCCTTCGGTACGGGAGTCAGCGTCGCTAACAACTATCCCGATTGGGGGGCGGAATTATTTTTAAGTTTGCATATATATATATATATAAGTTATTTGTTACTACCAAATATTGTAGCTGTTGTTATGTTTGATTATTTGATTGTGAGGGCGACGCCTTGTTGGATTTAATGGATACAATGAAACAAATAGATATAAGGTACCTTAATAATCAAACAGTAATTAATAATAATCAAATTATGTAACAGTTACACAACAATGCTTCAATCTGGTTTTCATATAGCATATGTAAAACCAACAAACAAACGCATTTATAAATGTTCATGATTACATCTGGGAACATTTACTTGTTTTGCGACTCATAATGTTTTCCTTTTGCCATGTATCCATTCGTTTCAATGCATGCAACGTTTATTGTTATCTTTCAGACTATATGTATGGAAAGTCGCAATGATATGCTTTCTATGCATATCACGGGATCTTTATTCATCTTATAAATTAGACGATTATTTGAATATATATAACTGCTTTGCTTGATCCTCTGAATGAAAAGGTTGTAGCTATGTAGAATATATAAAGCATTACGCTATTCAGGTTTGCGTTAAACTGATTTGCGAAGCATATGATGGCAAATAAAGAGAAAAGCACAGTTAATAACTGCAATTATAATTCTGTTCATTATTCAAATAACATATCCTACAACTCACGAAATAAAGATTTTATCAATTTCCTGGTCAATTATTCGATAGTGGCATCCAATATTAAGTTTACATACCTAATAACGATATTTTATGAAGTACCCAACCAATCGTATTTAAGTTTTCATGAAATAATATCGATCGAACATTAATATCATCGACTCCAAATAATATTAATTCCGTCGAGGAAATAGTACCACACACCAGCTCATTAAAGAGACTGAATTTGTTGCTGAGGCTTTTATTAAGAAAAATACTGTTACTGCATTTAGACATAGAAAAGGTATTGGACAGAGTTTGGCACACTGGCCTTCTCTTCAAAATGCAAAAGCATTTCTCCCTATCAATGTCATCAAATTAATATACTCCTATTTAAAAAGTCGTACATTTCAACTTAGAAGTGGAAAATCATTCCCCAATATAAAGATCATTAAAGGTTGTCAGGACTGAGTGTTCTGTGCATATTCTTGGCAAACATCTTCGTGAACAGCTGAAAAGTCTTTAAGTCCTGATCTCGAACAGGGAGCTGAATGCAGCTATGTTCTGGTGTAGGATACTGTGATTGAATTGGAGAATAACTGCACTTGAAAGGGATTTAAAATCCTCTTTTATTAAATCAATATTATTTACAACCACTTCCCAACTCGGGAGGGATACAGAAAGTAAAGACCACACTTGGGTCTAAAATGAACAATCAGCTAAATTTAAACTAAAGCTAAATAGAATTAAATTAATCTTTGCTCACACAGCTATGCGCGGAGTTGGCCTCTAACTAAATGGTGCGTAGCAAGATTTACTAGCGCACTTGGATTTATTTCAATAAGCAATCACGTAGCAAGCACTATGGCTTAGAATTTAACTGCTAGCTGATCAGAAGAACTTCGAATAGCGTGACCGTGATCTGAGACTAAAACCTCTCTCACACTGAGAGGTTTCTGCCTCTCGCTTAAATAGCACTTGACTCCACTTCAAATTAGCATAAGCTGAAAACGCGCGCTTCTTCTAACGGGAAGTTGAAAATGAGAAGAGATAGAAAGATTCAAATTAAAATTAAAACTTTGTTAGTTTAACTAAAACCTTACAAGGTGGCGTCCTTCAATGAAGTATTTTAGCACTGACCCTATTTAACATCTTTATAAATGACATGTCGCAGCCATTAAATGCTAAAATCTCTAAATATGCTGATACTGTCGTTCTTACGAAGTGTTTAAAACGGCAACTCGATACTGACAAGCTAAAGCTCGCAGTTAATATCACTGGTCATTGGTTCAAGAACTCGAGAATTAAATTAAGTCCAAATAAGTGTAACGCCACTATTTTAGAAGTTTTAAAAGAAATACTCCTGTCAAAATTGATATTCAAATTAATAATGTGCTAATATCAGCTAACAGCTCCATTAAATATCTAGGTGTGCTCTTTGACGAACAACTATTATTTAAAAAACAATCTATGAATGCATTACGAAATTCTAACGCAGAGGTCATTGCCCTTTATCCTTTCCTACGAAGAAAAACTCGAAACTTCAAAGAAGAACAAAATGCATGTTATATTTTACTATGATTCGACCCATTGTACAGTACGGTATTCCTGCCTGGAGCACTGTTGCCAAAACCTATCGCAAAAAATTAGAAGTTTAAAAATAAATTACTAAGATTGAAATTAAATGCCCCGTGGTATGTTCAAAACAAGCAAATACTTAAAGAAATGAAGTGAGAATTTACGCATTCGAAATACGTTCGACTTGCAGTAACATTTTCCAGAGAATGATAAATTCAAAAGACCACCATATAAGAGAACTTGTAAACTATGACCAAACTACGAACATACTATCGACAGACCAAGAACCATTCATCATGATCCAAAATGGTAAATTTTTAACTGTTTTCGTGTTCACATTTGTTTACAGCCTGACAGAGCAGGGTATGGACTCTGTTTCCTCAAATCTTTACAAAGCAGGGACTTCCTTCTTCATGTATTCATTTATTATGATCATTTTCAAATGTATTTTTCATGTTTATGTGTTTTATAACCCGACAAGGCACGTTATAGACTTTTCAATACCTGACTAAGCAGGTTTTGGTCTTAATGATTTGTGTTGTGTATTTTCATCTTCATTCCAAGTGTAGATTTACAGCATAGCTCATTACAGTTACAGTTCTAAGTGTAAACTTACAGCATACTCCAAATATTACAATATGCTTTCTACATCTGGAAATTATAACTTCATAGAACTTATACTGACTGAGTTCCCCCTACAACAGCTCAAGCTCGTGATGAAATCTCTCACTTTCAGTTAAAGACTCTTTTGGTCGCTAGATGGCAGCACTCGTCAATGGATTTGCCTTTTCGGCGTGAGCATTCTTGTGCTCTTAAACTTTTATATAACACCAACGTCCGCGGGCAAAGACTTCAAATAGAGGTAAAAGCATATTTTAAATGCTAAATGCCTATTGTATCCTGATGAGCAATGACCAATAACCGACACGATATGTTATTACCACGTTAATTTCGCTACTGATATGGAGAAAATGTTGTTATATTGCATTAAATTTAAATCCTGACATCATACGTGTTAACCTGAAGTGCCAAAAGTTTTTGTTCTTGCTTTGGCAACAAAAAGCTTATTTACGAATAGGTTGTAGCTTTCAAAAAATGAGTTGATTTCATTCTTATTTAAATGTTTTTATGCATTTTCTTTCAAGTTGGCATACAGCTTATAAATTTTGCTTTGGCTGCAGCTCGCTCATCTGACAGGCTTGCCCGCTAGTATGAAATATAAAATTAGAAATTTAAAATTCGGGCTTCCAACAGCTTTGATGGCTGTAGGTATCTTTATTTTTTCTATTGCGAGGAATATACATTCATGTATGCAAATTCTTCGTTATTCTTTAAAGATAATAGCGGGAGATAATATTTGGTGACGACAATTTGAAAAGTGTTTCGCTCAGGAAGAGTATTACTGTGTTTTTGTATATGTATATTAGTTCTTGCCATGCCTATTTGTTTTCACATGATACATATTAAGGTGTTTGTAAAAGTACTGCAACAATGTATATATATGTAGTTGTACAGATGGGTTATGAAGTTGTCACGAACCTTGAAAACGTAGTTCCACTTTAAACGAAAGGACAGAGAATGCATTATTCCCTTCTTGTCTCTTTAAGCACTCATAATAGTTGAATACTCATAATTGAATGCTTTAACCATGTGACTGACATCACCATTTTCATTCTCCCTTCATAGCCCCTTCTGACAAAGACAGCATTTAAGAAAAATGTGTTTCGATATGTGAATGAATTTACTGCGAGGGATTAAACAAGCTGACAGTCACCACTGGTGACTGCTCTGCGGGTGAACTGCTCTATTAAGACAAAAATTTAAAAATAAATAAATAAATGAACAAAACGAATGCAGTTAAAGCGCATTGATTTATTGTATCTACAGTAGTATATTACATTTATATTAGCTCCACCCTTGAGAATAATTCACAAAATTATTCATTGCCCACATATCCATGTTTATTTTGCCCTCTATTTTATTATGATATTACGTTCTTTATACTTCCTTGTACGAAGTAAAAAGGAAGTATTGTAATCGCAAAAAATTTCGGATACCATATTTCAACGAAAATATCCATTTTGACCGTTATCGAATGTAATTTAACGATGTTTTTGCGTGATACATGAAGGTATGGAGAGAATAAAGGACTCTTTTTCCCCCAAAAAATATAAAACTGGTTTAAAATGGATTCTGAAGAGATTTTTCTCGGGGCGTTTGTGCATACGTATGTATGTATGTATGTATCTTGCATAACACAAAAACGAGTATCCCCAGAACTTTGAAATTTTGTACATAGGATTGCTACAGCATGTAGATGTGCACCTCATATTTTGGTTGCAATCGGCCGCATCAAAAGCATATTGTGCATTTTTTGCTTTAAAAATAATTGAATTATGTTGTTCCTATCTTCCGGTTAAGGTTTTTATGCCTATAGTTAATCCGCATGTTATAATTGCAGAATTATCAAAAATTTAAAAGTTGTTTAAGTGCGGCTAAGTCTAATTATGTTGGCCATAGCGGTCATATTTGTTTACATTTGAAATTTAGCAGAATAGTGGATTTGTTGCCAATCTAGAGAAACTAAGCTTCGCAACAACAAAGGTAACGCCTTCTTTTATTATTGCGATTTAAATCATGCTTAATCCATTCTGGAATTTATTTGAGGAAATAAGTGTTTAAGATTTACTTCTTAATTTTTAATATAAATATTTTGAGTTTTTATGTCTTTTTGCCCTTGTCGCGGAGTGAGATCTGAATTAATTGAATTTAGAATCGTCTGTGAAAAACTGTTTCTTCCTGTTTTTTTCCCTCCTGTTTCATTTCTTTTATACATCGTTTTAGATTTATCATAATGTTTGAATAGAACATGTGGCAACCATAGATAAATCTTCTGATGATATACATAATTTTTGGGCATTCTGAGTTATAAAATGAATCAGATGAAACGCTGTTTCCTAGCGCCAGAGTGTCGCTATGGTAAACATATAGAGTGAATTTTAAAGAGTACATTTATTCTCTTGTGGTTTATGCGCTATCGACAAAGTAGATTTAATTCAATCCAAGTTTAAAGTAAATGCAAAATGCTTATAATTTAATGTTTCGTATAAGGAAGTGGATAGATCAGATTTTTTAGCAATGTTGAATAAAACGACCAAACGTTTAATTAATTTTACCTCTCTTTACTAGGTTGAATTTTTTTATATGATTTTTAGTACTTCGTATTAAATTTTTTATTTAAATTTATTTGTTTTAATAATAATTTAAATTAAAGTAATTTTTATTTCATTTTTTTCATTTCCTTTAATATTAATCTTTTTAATTAATGTTTTGTATTTACTTTTTTATGTAATTTGAGTACATTTGAATATTATAATATTATTCGTTTTGTTTTGTACTTACTTTTTTATGTTTTTTACCAACTGCCATTTCCCGCTGCAAACTAAATTCGAATAATCAGATTTTTTAAGAGTAGTGCCGCATTAAAAAGCGTGAACAAGAAATGAAAATGGAAAAGGCGAGAAAGTAAAAAGGGAGTTCGAATCGAGCAAAGGTGAAAAACGGAGGAGGATCACGGTGCAAACAACAAAAACGATAAAAATAAAATTTAAAAAAAGTGGTAAAGAAAAGGAAAAAAGGAAAATCGAAATTCGGCGTAAAAGAAAATTTTACGTCTTTTCTTTTGGGGTCAAGGTACTTAATTTTTAAATCTGTATTAAGTACGTTTTTGTGTATATTATATCTCGCAGTTATTTTTTCGCTATATTTTAATTTTTAACGTTATTCTTATCTTTTAAATTAAAGTTGTATTATATGTTCGCTCGGGGAAATTAATTTAACTGTACTGGTTATTTCCCACATGTTTCTGCTACGTATAAATAATGATGGTCAGAAAGGGTTTCATTTTATATAATAGATTACAGTCCTTTGAGACGTCGTTTAAAAGGGCAAAGGCAATATTTTTGGAATAAAATCTGATTTGGTAACTAATTGTGTTAACTATACATTAAAAAACAAATATAGTTTGAAATTTGTAATATTGTAGAAAAGACGTCTTAATTTAAAACTGAAATGATAAAAGCTCTCTGCCATTGAAACATCCAATTTGTCTTATTTTTTTTACTGTGGTAAAATCAGAAACTGAATCCATTCTCGAGCAATTTAAAAGATCGGAAAATATTAAAATCTGTATTTACGTGGATGTCATAAAATGTTTTTTAAAATAATTTTGAAATGCCTATTAGTATACTATAAATTTGTTACTTACATATTAGCACAACCACTCTGAAACAATGTGCCGAACTTTTACAAAAAAGTAAATGAGGATTTATAACTGAAAAAAATTACTTATCACAAACATAGAAGTTATTGTATGTATTTTTACGCTTTAATTAAATATTTAACCTGAGAGTGGCATAAATCTATTTATTATGAAGCTTTTGTTTCTTTTGTCCTGGTGGAAATTTCGAGGCATCGTGCTATTTATCCAAGACATTTGTCTGCTTTATTTTATTTGTCTCCTTATTTATTTGAGGCACATTACTGTACTGCTACAGAACGTTTACTTCCCGTTCTTTTCACTGCAGGCAAATCTCATAAGCGCATGTTTTAAAATTGAGTTTAAGACAACAAATACCGCGATTTGTCTGTAAAATTCGTTTGCACATGGAATAAAACACAAAATCGCATATGAAAATGGCGACATTGCTTATTAAAACTCAGTTATATGCAAATGGTTGTTAGTTTGGCGTATTCTGAAAATTTGGCGACCTTTAATATGGAGGTCGCCAAAGTACCAATAATTCTAATACACAGGCCATTATTTTAAGAAAGAGATTTATATATTACCAAAGTTCTTCAGAAAAAAATTCTGAGCCTGAAACTGTTTCCGAAGCATTTCTTTGTGTATTCGTCTGAAGCTAAGAATAGCACTTCTTTCAGAAATACTTTCGAAAAAGCACAACACATACACAATGAGCATGCATAATTTAAATTAAAGTTCCATACTTTAGGTCAGCGATTCTCAAACTGTTGGGCGCGCCTTCTTGGGGGTCGTGATAACCCTACGTGGGGGGATGCGAGGATATCGAAAAGTCGAAAATAAAAGATTGTTTAAACAATTATTAATTTACTGAAAAGAAGCAAAGCAAAGTGCATTCTGACAGAATAAAAAATAAAATACACATTTAAACTGATGCAATGTACTTAGAAATGTATCAGCACTGCACAATGTATTTGATAATTAATTTATTAATACTAAATAATTAAATTAAGAACAAGTTTAATAATTATTAGTGACTCCCTTGGGCTTATCTTGCAAAACAAAGTTATTCAAAGGATTAATATTTTAATTAATTTTATTAATTAAGTATTAGAAATAATATTTTAATAATTAATATTAGAAATATTATAAAAAGAAAACTCTCCATATTACATCTCCAAGCAACGGAAATTCAATTTAAAAACGTTATTGAAAAGGTATTATTCAGAATTTAAAAAATTTATAGAATTTTCAATCTGCCTTGCTTTAAACACAGTTAGGAAAAACTAAATCGCAAAAAAGCCAAAATCAAAAGTAAACTTTTAAAGTATTGAAAAACCAGTTAATGTTATTGATAGCAGATTAATCGACTTATCAAGGGGATAAAATAATCTACCATCAATTAACAGTAACCAAAATAAAAGTGTTAACCAAAATAACAGTAACCAAAATAAGAGAGTGTTTCATCTTACTTCCAAGTAAGCGTCAAATTATTTGCTAGTTTCAAATCATTAATTGATACTCAATCAAAATAAAGATATTAGTCACTAAACTAAAGGAATCCTCTTAAAAAGCAAATAATCTTTAAGATCAAAATGTTTTCACTAAGAACACAATTAATCTGAACGAGACTCTTACTTTAGAAGACATATCCCTTACACTCTCTTTTCATTTCAAATACAAAAGTAAAAACAAAAGTAGATTCAAGAACAAGTTTTAAAGAATCATAAGAGGATTAAAAGTAATAATCCATAAAATTAAAGTTAAAACTTTAGTAAAAAATTAAAAAATCAAACTAGTAAGCAAACATTAACCAACTTGTCTTAAAATTTTAAAACCAAATGACTGGAATGCAAGTAGTATTAAGCTTTAGCGCAAGTCTTGGGCTTATTAATTTACTTTGAATTACTTTCATTAGAAGTATTATAAATATATATTAATAATATTAGAAATTTACACTTTCTTTTTCTATGTTTTGAAGCTCTTTTTCTATGTTTAACTGAGATCTAAATTTCGTCGTCAGAGCAACCACCTCAGAAAATCCGGTTTCACAAATGTAGAATGCTGGAAATGGTAATATTATACGAAATGCTTTCGTTTCCAGTGCAGAAAATTCAACATTCACCCCTACCCAAAATTCAAAGAGTGATTTATTAATAAATTTCCTTTCGATTACGTCACTTGACGTGAAATCTATGAAGATTTCTTCTTCAGGAGTTGAGGGCTCTTCTGAAGTATTTTGAAATGGATCGCCGACCCACTCGTAACTTTCTACCAAGTTCTCGTCAGCAAGAAAATACTTTTTAAAATTCTTTACCAGCATGGCTAAATGATTTTCAGTGGTTTCAAAAACAATTTTCACATGTTGCTCTTAAGCCCTGTAAATTTATCCACATTTTCAAACATGTCTAGGTTTTTTGCTTTAAATTTCTGCTCCATAATTCCAATTTTCTACAAAAAGCATTAATTTTTATCATTCCTCTCCAACATATGTAAATTTGCGCCTTGGAGTGGAAGATTCAAGGTATTTAATTTCTCGAATATATCGACCAAGTACCTCAATTTCATCACAAATAAACGATCTCGAAACTTCTCAGCTTCATATCGGTTTTCCTTTCCTAGAAAAATGGCAACTTCGTCTGCTGATTTATAAACACACAGCAAAAATTTCCCACGTGATAACGCCTTGCAATAAAATATCAACGATGAATGAACTGCACCCATGTCTTTACAAAGGCCAGAGAAGATTCTTAATTTTGGGGGTCTCATTTTTATATAATTTAATACGGTCACATCTGTAGTTGGCACAAATTTAGACCATTTCTTTGAAAGTTAAAGCTTCTTTGTAGATCATGCAGTGTGTCCAGATGCGCAGTGGACAAGGAAAAGTAACATAATACTTATCCTATTACTTATAAGTAACTTACTTAAAATATCTGTTACTTAAAAGTAACATATACAAAATTTAATACTTATCTTGATAATCTGAACTGTTTATAGTTAAGGTCGTATTATAGCTTTACCGTCAAAGTACATTACTATTGCATTCAGTACAATGTTACTGTGTGGGGTGCCTCGATGAAAGCTACGATTGAAAACTGGGTCGCAAATACTGAAAGTTTGAGAAGCACTGCTTTAAGTCAATTACAAACATCCGATGGTTTTTAGCATAAAAAATAAGATGATTCTCTAAATCATAGTCTTCAAAGTTCTTATTTAGTTTATGTATATATGTTACTGTGAAAGACCGAAATCTCGAGGATGTCGACTTTCACCGGTGAATGTCAACATTCACATAGTCGCTTGGTGTATGTCCGAAA
>KK119636.1:4200-89669 GCA_000611955.2 Stegodyphus mimosarum
AGATGCTTCCGCCACCGTACTCTTCTGACCTGTCACCAATCGAACATGTGTGAGATGTGATTCGGCGCCGTTTACAGACTCTGCCCCTGCCTCGTTCAGAAGACGAACTGTGGCAAATGGTTGAAAGGGAATGGAGAGCCAACCCTCAGGACACCATCCGCACTCTTATTGACTCTGTTCCTAGACGTGCTTCTCCGTGCATCGCTGTCCGCGCTGGTTCTACATCCTACTGATCGCTTATCGCTTATCCTACTGAGCCGACGCCGCTCTCGCTTTGTATTCTGACTATCATTTTGAAAAAAAGATCACTTATTGCTGCTTGCTGTCTCTGTCGTTTTTCCAAATTTCATCCCTTTCTGAGCACTCCTTCTTGGTGTTGCATTTTCAATGTCGAGCAGTGTACATGCATTACTTTAGAGATGTTTCAATGACCTAACTAACTGATTTTCAAAATGTGCTCATAGATTTCTCTTTCTTAAGCAAGTTTCAAAAGTAATTACGTCTTCAGAATTTATGAATTGTAGGATTTATAGACTTTTTATTCTCCGTTGCGTAGTTGTAAAATGTAATAATTCGCCTAACTCTGACTGGATGTTAAGTCACCAAATCTACGTGGCACTTCTGTTGATTTATATCTTTCTTGGTAGGGCAACATACTTTCGGTCGCATCTCAGTCATAAACGAATTTATTATTAATTTGTCTAGTGCCCTATGAATATTTTCTTCTTAAAAGAGTTTTCAGTTTCGTCATATTAGAAAAGCTTATGAATATACTTACGCCATAAAAACCGCTTTATGATATAAGTATATGCATTCTTTATCATTTTTGCTCTTCCACTTTAAAAAGCAAAGCTGAAAAGATAAAGAAGTGCCGTCAATATTAATAAGTTCAATCAATTTCCCATTTGACGCAAGATGTTTTCTTTATCAGGATAATTAAGATAACCTGTTTTTTTTATGCAATTTGTTCAAGAAGACTTAACTAGGATGAAGTCGTTACTTCTTGTTAAAAGACAGACAAGGAAACCATTTTTTTTTAATTTTTTAATTTGAACTCCAAGAAATCTTGGAAAAAAGGAAAACTCACTCAATTAAAATATGGAAGTGGATTAGCAAATATTTCTTCTTAAAATCTCCCGTTTTTTTCGCGTTGATTGTTTCAGGAATACGAATACATATTTATCTCCTCTGTAAGTAAAAATACGTAGACGAGGTTTTTCGTCGTAGATAACGCTTAGGGATATCAAACTGTGAATGGTACTATGACAGTTTAGGACCAAATCTATAAGCAGAATTTAACTGAATATGATGCAGCTAAGGAGGTAAAGTCGCTTTCGCGTGAATGAATAACACATGAATAAGATCATCTGGTAATGAATAAGAAATCCCCATTCATGCAAGAATAATTTGGTATTTAGCATCAAATAATTGAAAAGAAATGTATGAACCAAACATGTATTTTTCAGTGACGTATAATGATGCAGTTAAGCAGCCTGTATTTAGGACTTTATTTGAACGGCTCGGCTTCAGCTGTCATTTCTCAAAATTGGCCATTTAAATACAATTTTAAAAGCAGACAATAAATAAAATCTTAAGAGTTTAGCATGAGAAAGTGCTGTTACCATGCCCAAACCATGAGTTTCTAAAAAATGTTATTTTGAGTGTGAAGAAAAATATTTAAATGTTTGATATGAGCTTGAGCTTTGAGAAAATATAATTATGACTCCTGTAATTGTTCTTCTTGCACAAGCGTCGAAAGCAAAATACCGCGTGAGAATAGGAAGGAATGCTTACGTGATTTCATGGACACGTATGTAGTCACGTGATTTTAGCGTGGCGCTGATGATGTGGATTATAATTGCAAACGATAAAAGATAGGTAAATATAGAACAAATATAATTTTTTCTTAATCAGAAAAGAGAACATTAAATAACATGAAAAATGTTTTGATATGAAATATAGTACTTCAACTTTTGTTCAGGGAAAGCTGTATTATATTCCGTGTAAAAAAATCCTTACCCGGCTTTTATTTTCATAACCTTTATATCATTTAAACATGAATCTTTGCATCATTTAAAACAGTTTTGTAAATGGAAGTATATGTCTACAAATGATGGTTGCGAAAATAAAGCCCGGGGAAGGACTTTTATGCACTCGGTGTACATTAAATATTAGTATAATATATTTTCTTACCTGTGAATTTAATGCACAATGCGCTGCATTTCCTTACGATTGGATTTATCAACCGCATCAAAATACAGCATTTCTTGTAACATCACTATTTCAAGTTATTGGATTACTTCTTATACTTTTACTTTTTCCCCAAAAAAATCTTCTTTAAATATCTAGTTTCACATTCAAAGTTTAAATAAATTCGAAGTGATTTGTAAGAAATGTAATGGTGGATGAAACTCAATATGCGAAACGTCTGCATAAACCTTCTTTCTTCGCATTCAGAATTTATTACTGATATTATTGAATTTATTTATTTCATTGCTATAGACGAAAATGCTTATTCAGAGCAGAATATGAGTTTTAATATATACGCTTTCAAATATTGACTCTCGGCATCAAAATCTTTTATGTAACATGCAAACAAATAGACAATGCATAGCTTCGCATTTCAAAGAAAAGACGGCCTTTGAATAGTTTCATTATAAGCCATCTATCAAAATATATATTGTTGAGTATGACTATTCTCAATTATCGTCTACGAATTTTTAGTAATTTTTTAATTATTTTCCAAGAATTCATAGACCATTTTTTTATTTCCTTCTGTGTAGTCATGGAAGTAATTAATACTGAGCATAGTTTGTTTCTTTAATTGACTACAGCAAACCACGGGAAAGTTGTAATTGTAAGAGAAGAGATATCTTCGTGGAGGACTTTCTAAGGGGAAATTGCTCAACTTATGTTAGACACGAGGAAAACCATAAACGTACTCATGTAGCCATTTCTCTGCCTCAGGTCGAATAATCGTGGTTTAGTTGTCTTATTCACTCAACCACGGAAAGCCAAGAAAAATAGATTCGTAGAATGCTTAAGAAATGCGTATGTTTTGCGCGCTCTATAAAAAACATGCAGATATATATGTATATAATTAAGAATTTTGTACATAGATAAGTTTAATGCAGTTAATTGTGAAATTGATGTAATTTCTGTATAATGTAACATGAAAATCTACAGAGACGAAGCTTGCCAGAAAAGAGAGAATACCGGAGCAAAGTAATATTGAAGTAAATGGCTACATCGTTAATTTGTCGAGAAATCACAAAAAGTAGGAAATCTTTCCCTGTATAACTGTACTGAGTATTGTAATTGAATATCTGTAACTGATCCTCTGTGTAGCTGTAACCGTAGTTCGGTTCTTATACGCATTCCAGTAATTTCGAGAAGTGGAAAGTATTAGAAATATATCGGCAGCCGTGTGAAGACTATATAAAAACCGGAAAGAGTATTTGCTATCAGTTATTAGTTGTTAGTTCAATGAGAGCCAGAGTACAGAGACATCTTCTAGTTAGCTTCGCTCTTTAGATGCACTTCCCATTGTGTTGTGTTTAACGATTTTAATAGCTTGAAGTGTAACTACTGATTGTACTCTGTGCTGGTGTGAAGAATTATTTTTGGGGAAAGTTCCAGCATTACAAAGTCTTTCTTTTGCTAAAATACATTTTATCAACCTATCGTAAATTGTGTGTGCGTTCAATCTATTACGAACGCGTACGCACGCAAGAGTTTTTGCTGTTAGAAGGGATTAAATGCCAGTAAGAAGAGCGATGAGAGAGAAAACAAAATAGCTGCTGGCAGCCTCTGCTGCGCTTAGAAAGAGATGAAAGCGGTCCAAGAAATGATTGAAGATAGCCAAGAAGAAAAGAGATATTACTGCAATATCATGAAAAAAACTCGATGGTATGGTATGGTAGGCAGAATGGACGCAGTTCAAGACAAATTTGGAGACATTCCAAAAACAAACAAATTGAACAACAAATTGATGACAGAGTTTCTTCTGCTGTCGCCAAGGAAGTTGAGGATTTAAAGAAATCCATAACGATAGCTGGTCACAAATCTAAGGCCTTTAAATTATAATATATGGCCTCCCTGCCGTCCGTAAAGTTATATATATATATATAAAGGAAGGGCCTCTTGTTAAACGTAGGAGACGCAGTTCACTATAGTGGCAAACAAAAATGAATGGGATTCCGAAGCTAAAGCCTGACATCTGGCCACTTTTCTGAAATCAGACGCAGCAGATATCCTGATACTCTGCACGAAAACCAGACATCGAATCTTTATCCAGCACGTTACAGCTGCGATTTGCGAGAAATGTTTAAATGACTAGACCAGGCTTCAATTAAAATCTCGCCAACAGGAGCCCACGGAAGCCCTCCATTAACTCGACACTGATGTTGAAAGTCTGTCTAATCTCGTTTTTTCGATCAAGATTATTGGCTATTGGATCCGATTAAGATATTCGGGCGCCAAATGTAAGGTTCTACTGTCTATCTGCTGTGTAGAATCTGAAGAAATAGTGATTGCACCGAAGAAGGACTAAAAATTCCATTTATTAAACTCTTTATTTTTTTTACAATGCGTCAAATTGACGCTAACATACTACGCCTCTACTTGGACGGTAACTGAAACAGTAGAGTCAAAACTCAAAATTGGAGATATTCACAAGTAGTAGAATTAAACTACAGGGCTCATACTATTCTGTATCCTACAGCGCGTAGATGAGTTTAGTGGCAGCAAGATAATAGTTATAAAGCCATGTCTAGCCAGCAATTACTGCTAAGCGAAAGCTTGCGTATAAGCACGCACAGAGATTTCCCAGACTCTCTCTAACTTTCCTTACTGGAAGGTCGATATTTAAACTTTTTCTACCTCTGGTAGAGTTTACATTTCTTACGCGCGCTACCAAATTTAAATATTCTGGCACTGACAATTAGGGGAATGAAAGCTTATAGGAAAGTAACTTAAAATTAAATTTAACTGGTTATTTAAAATAAATATAAATTCCTACAAGTCATCTCGCGAAGCGAGGCTTGCCAGATAATGAGAAGCGCCATTTTAATGCGCTTCATTTTTCTGCAGTGAGTAGGGCGGTAATGCTTATTTGGGTCAGCAACTGGAAAGTAACCTCATCTGCACGCCTCCCTGCATTACCTTCCAAACTACTTCCGGGCACGAAATTGGCATGGATAGAAAATTAAACGTTAACATCACATTTGCCTACTATCACACGGCATATGTAGCAAATATTGCAGGCTCTTGCATACTTTCTACGGAAATTCAACTTTTCCTTGGACTATAGTGAACTGCACTCTACTTCTGAGGAATAACCCTGTTTGGACTTTAAGATGAAGGAATTATATCGACAGCCAAATCATAGCTTAAGACGATTTTACGCTACCAGCAAAAACTGAATTTTTACTTCTTCGATCATAGCCAAAAAGTAAAATTTCCTTTACCCACTTGAGGACCAGCTCCCGGAGAGCGAAGCGCAGCCATGGAAGAGACCCTCCTGAAATGGAACGCCGCCTCCGGCCCACGCATTTGAGGTTGTTAAGCCCACTTTATAAAAATCATATAAAATTAGCGTTTTATATAATGACCTCAATTTATCAGGACTGAGTGTTCTGTGCATAGCCTTGGGAAACATGGTAAAGTCTGTAATAGGGTCCTTATCCTCAAGTCTCAAGTCCTGAACTGGAACAGTGAGCTGATAAAATCTAGGCTTTGTTCTGGTGTAACTTCTGTGCTGGAGAATAACTGCACGTGAAAGGGATTTAAAATCCTCTTTTATTAAACCACTATTATTTACACACTTCCCAACTCGGGAGAGATACAGAAAATAAAAGACCGCACTTGGGCCTAACTTAACAATCAAATAAATTTAAACTAAATTTAAATAGAACTTAAATCAAACTTTGCTCACAGAGCGATTCGCGGAGTTTGGCCTCTCACTAAAAGGGTGCGTAGCAAGATATACTAATACTAGCGCACTTCAATTTTGTTTCAATATGCAATCACGTAGTAAGCACTATGGCTTATAAATTTTAACTGCTAGCTGGTCAGGCGAAAGTCGAGCAGACTGACCGTGATCTGAGACTAAAGCTCTCGCACACTAAGAGGTTTCTACCTCTGGTTTAAATAGTACTTCGCTGTACTTCAAATTAGCATAAGCTGAAAACGCGCGCTTCTTCTGACGGGAAGTTGAAACAGAGAGGAGATAGAAAGATTTAAATTAAAATAAAACTTGGTTAGTTTAACTAAAACCTTGCAAATTTCTGAAGTTACATACGTAATACGTAATTCGTAATTACGTACATACGTAATTCATTAATATGTATTTATGTAAAATATATCACATTAATAGAAATAAATGAAACATGCGAAATACTAAAATTATAACTATAAGCACGAAACAAATACTATACACATGAAAACAAAATTGCAAATGCGAAATGTAAAAGAAAATTAAGCAATAATTATCTGTAGGTAATTAAATTCCATTTTAATAATTCTGCTGTGAATGGAATAATTCAAAACGAGAATTAACTCACAGGACAAGACTGCTTTTTTCGCCGAGGATATGCTGAGCAAGTGAAATGCATCACGCATAGAGAAAACTTACATCTTTTCCCTTCTGTAATAATGCCGTAATGTTGCTTTTTAATTAACCAAGAATTTTTATTTTAAGTTTTAAAATAAATATAAAAAATGGTAACTGGTCTAAGTTTTTCCATCACAGAAGTTCGACGACGTTACACCCGCTCTAGTGAGCTAGATGTGTTTTCCCACAGTATCCTAACCAAATGAAGAAAAAAAAGCGACCTGGATGCATTTTCCCACATTTTAATAACGAAAAACGCAAACAATAAAAACGCAGAAAACAAAACAACGAAATTCCTAACGAAATAAACAAACACGCCGGTGTCCCTTTAACTTAAAGAGCTGTGATTCCCAGATTGTTTACACCAATAAATCTATCAAAACCAGAAGTAGAGAACAGAAACTGATACTCATACATGAAGGTGAAAAGGCATATGACTTAATTGATGTGAAAACCGTTACCATTTAGCACCATCTACTGACATTTAAAAATTCGTTCCGTTTTCAAGTTATGTATACGCGATGCTGGGCTGAAGAGATTGATCGAGCTCTTCGCGCAAACGAGACGTTAGGCTAGTAAGAGTAGAATCGTTGCGTCACGCGTACGCGACGCTGGTCCTGAACGGATTACAGCATCATGGAATACCGAGAATAGTAACAGTCCGAAAGGAGTACTAACAGCCTCGACACTTATTGACCTACCGGAAGACAGTTAGACCTATCGTGGTGAGAGTTCTCAATGTAACTGATAAAGGAGAAAGTCTTTAGATAAGGTAAAGTTGTTGCATCATGCTCTCTAATGACTTAAGTTAAACGAAACAGTAATGCTATAGAGTCAGTGTCTTCAAAGAGACAAACGCCGGAGTTATTGCAAAACACGCAACTGAGAGAAATGCTACACAGAGGGTTCTTCAAGAACATCAAGATATTTTCTCCCGCTCTTTTTCTGATGTAGGTCGAACCAGTTTGACCCAGCATAGACATAGGGGATCACCCACTAGTGAGGCAATATCCATGTCTTCTACCGATTTCTAAACAGGAAGAGGCTGTAACGTATATTTTAATTTTATAAGTTATTTTAATTTAATGCATCTTTCCTATCTCATCCCGTTTCAACTTACAACTCCCTACCAGAATGAGTTTTTATAATGGCGTTGAAAGCAAATGAGGAAGAAAAAGTATTTATGTCAAGATCAACTGACTTCGACAGAGAGAGTTAGGATTACTGAGTAGTGCGCTTTTGAACTTGGGCAACGTCTCTATAAGCTCTTGTTACGCTCGGCCGTGTTATTACGTACCTTTTCATAGTTCGTCGGCTAGTTTAAGATTACGGTCCAACTACATTAGAAATGTGTTACCTTCAGCTAGTTAGTCATTAGTTAGTTCTTATTTCTTACCTTTTGAGTTTAAGCCCAAGTGGAGGCTTTGCTGTTAGACAGAAGAAAGGGGCCGAATGTTAATCTTATTTTGAGTGACTAAATGGTAATTAGCCCTTCTTGTGTTTATGACCTCTGTTTTTTGAACTAAGCGATTATCCGCTTAACAGTTCACTAAGTTCCTCGACACATTATCTAACAGAATAAATGGGAACAAACCTACACTTGACGCTCGAAACATTTTAACGGACCGTGTCGTTCTAAAATGGTAAATTTACGCTCACCCATCCTATCTTTGAAGTCCCTGAGCCACCAGTAAACCCGATAGAGGGATTTGGTTTCATAGTAGAAACCATGCGGGCAGCTATGAAGCAAGCCACGACTTTTGATGGCAAAGGTAAAGGGTCAATGCACTTAGGTTGATTTACTTTGTATCTAGCTATCTGCCTTGAGACAGGGATGCTTTCTTGCAGGACTTTCTAAGGAAACCTGGCTCGTATTAACGTTACGCATGGAGAAAACCACGGAAATACATATGCAGCCCCCAGCAGTTCCCCTGGAATCAATCCCATGTTGAACCACCAGTGTTCAGAGACCTTTATTACTCGGTCGCTGGTAGTCCCAGTGTATTTAAACAAACAAACCAGCAATCTCTTTCCTACGCATGTGGATAGAAAATATTCCTATGCATGTGGAACTAGTGATCTTCTTAATTAACAGTAGATGCTTTGCATCATTTATTGGTAGGAAAGGAAAGGGAAAAGCACATGAAAATATTTCACAACCAACTTTTGAGATTTTGTCTTTTAAATACACACATACCAGCGTCATTGAATAATTACATTAGGTTATTAAAATGTATATGTGTAACTCTAAAAGTTTGCTTTCTAGTTAAATTTATGTCATTTTCAGATACAAGGTATAAATTACTAATATATAGCTTGAATATAATAATAATTATATAAATATACAGCTGGAATTTAATAATAAATATATAAAGAGTCATTTATACGAAAATTAATTTATTTGTTTTATTCTAGATGGATTATTTTCCTTTGGTTACATAATAAGCTAGTTCATATTTTTTAATCATTACTTTATTAATAACATGAATACATCTTTTGGAGTCGCCATCACAGTTGCATTCTTGGGGTATCTGTACATTTATCACAACACTGCATTTAATAGGCATTCAAAACGTTGGAAGAATTCTGTCTCTGATTCAAATTTTTATGGTTACCCAGCTTTACAAAACGATCCACGAGAGATCCAACGTAAATTTAAAAAAGTGTGCAAAACTTTAAGACTTCATACCGGCTGAAAGAAAATTTCCGTTTTTCTTCCATTTCTAAATGATGGATGCGTTCAAAATATGTGTCATAAAATATATTGGAGTATTGCATTTTTTAGCGATTCTTAGGTTGTAAAATAAATTCGAAAGTTGGAAAATAGAATCTTTTTTCTTTAGATAGTCAGCAGTCTGATAAGGAATGCGCAAAGCAATGTATCATGCTTCCATCAGCAAATTTTCTGTATTTTTAAAGCAATAAATGGCTATGATTTTGAGACATTTCTATAAATATTTCCATCAGAGCATCTTGAAATTTTTTATTATTTAATCTGATTTAGAGATGTATTCAAGTCATTTGCTTCCATTCTTAACGACAATTCGTCATCCGAAATTATTTACCCACATTCCACCAACCTTCTAATTCTCTGGAAAATAAAAATAAATTATTTTTGTCCTGAATTTTCGTATTGTAATGAGTGGGCAGTGAAAAACCTAACTACTGATTTGAAACTTCATAAGAATATAAAGTATATTTCACACGCAAATTTCATTACTTACAGCTCAAGAATAACTGAAGTCTGCGTGTGTTAAATTATTGATTAATGAATGATAGCGAGGTATTCGAGATTTATCTGCCTAAGGCAAGGGATTTCTTCTTGGGGACTTCTCGAAGGAAATAGGCCTTCATTTTCATTACACATGAGGAAAACCGTAACAGCCTATGCAGACTACCCATTCAGTTGCTGAGCACAAAACTCAGGGGCCAAACTAGCACAACTCTGCGACTTTAACATCTCGGAAATTGCTCAACACAGCATGTTTACCTCAAATAGTTTGAAAAACGAAGTCGCACAACTGTTGAACTGTAATTTTTTATTCGATCTAATTCTAGCGCGGTTAATTAGGTACACATTTTTAACGTGTTTTATCTTCTCATCTTGTTTTTAGCATATTTGATCACTATATTCAGACTTTTACTTACACATATATAGAATAACTCACTTATATTACATACATAATATTGCGTCCATGAAAACTCTTCAATCCATACTATTCATACTGGTAACGGAATTTTGATTAACTAAAAGTGGGGAAGAGATGATATGGTCCTTTGTAGAGATATTTTACCTCTGTTAGAATTCACGTTTTTGAAGATGATTTACTTGCTCTAAAACTTATTATAGTAACTTTTTATATTTCCTAAATGCATAATTTTAGTAACTGCAGTACAGCATATTTTATGACAGCGATATTTTATGACCAATATTATCCAGCGATATTTTATGACCTGTTCTCATAAAAAGCAATGCGATTTCGGTTCTTGTCCTGTATTCGTGATTGTAGTTTCCTACATTAGTTCTCTTAGTTGGAATTCAATTATACGTCTAGCATCTTTTTGAGTCACTAACACTAAGTATCCCATTACCCTTTTTCTTCCCTTCTTCTTTGCCTGAGGTTTCATTTCAGTGTGTCTAATGGTTTTATTTGAAATCGTCATCTATTTGAAGTTCTATTTTTACTTGCAATGTTCTCATCGACATTTACATAATATATATTACATATTATCTTGAAATATTCACTCGTTCGAGTCTTCATAATTTATTCCTTGCGGTTTAACTGACTTTATATTCCTTCTGTTATTACCTTTTCTGAATGTTTTAAACCGTAGGGAGAAAAGCATCTCTAAATGGGCACGTCTTGATGCTGATTTCGCAATAATCATTTGCAAAAAAATTTTATCTTTGTTTTTTTTAATGCCTAGGCTCAAAAACTGATATAGGTGTATATTGTGCGAAAGTGCATCTAAAACGTACTTCATCAACATTTTGCTATGCAATAGTTTCAATTTTTTTTATTTCCTCAAATTTAGTGGCTGGCCTAAGAAGGTGTTGTTAAGAAGTACAAGTTTCAGCTGAATCCTTGAAAACAGTATAATTGCTGAAAGAACGGTGCCCAGTTGTCGTGAACCTTAAACTATTATTCATCTTTTTTTTTAACTGCAACTCATTTAGTAAACCTTCGAAACTTCAAAAGTCATCTAATGTCTTGGCAGGACTAATACCACTGCATATTCGTGTGGAGCAAGAAGCAGTAATTCAATTAGTATTTAATCTTCGCACTCCCGCAAGCTTCTTTGATGAGTGGTATTATAAAAGCAATTATGAAACGCCAGCAACGATGCTACCTGCTCATCCAGTACTAAAAGAGCAAGGTGTAAACATACATCTGCACCGTCATAACAACACGAGCAACACCGCTTCGGCTGTATATATGGATGGTTCATGTATGGAAGACAAAGTTCGCAGTGTACTAATTCTTCGGCATGGAGAAGAAATCTTACATCTACGGAAGCAGCGACTAGGCAATAATAACACCATGTTTCAGGAAGAAGCAGCAGCTAATTCTAGAACTACCCAGTACATCACTCAGCGAAAACTACAGGACATCACCATGTGAACTAATGAAGCAGTGGCAAAACTACTGGGACACAAGCACCACAGGCAGAAGACTGACAGGGCATGGCCCATATATGTCGTATCTTCACAGATTTCGCCTAAGAGACAGTGACCAATGTATTTGTGGGAGTACTGGTGATCCAGATCACTATCCGTTTGATTGCCCTCACACAGCGAATTCACATTTAAAAAGACCAGCTGCAATCAATATGCCGGCATGGTTTAAGAACACAATTAAGAACAAATATGCGCTCAGCCGCATTAGAGACTGCACTACCGTTGCTAAAAGCATTGCTGACAGCCTGGAATGACTTCTTTTCTTGGACACCGTGCCGTCAGCAGCCCGCTCTGTACATATATTAATTTATTTAATTTCTTACTTGTTATTATTATTATTATTTTTCTTGTTTTATTCCCAATTATGCTTAATTTTATGATTAATCCAGAACTCTTTTAATGGATCCCACAATCTGTAATGTATTTGTTCATCTTTACATCTGTACCTGATTATATAGCATTTCCTTAATATACCTGCATGCCTACCAAGTACCATAATAGTGTATGCCTAACATGTACAATGTATTTGTTCATCTTTGCATCTGTACCTGATTATATAGCTATCATTAATATAACTGTATGCCTAACATGTACCATAATAGTGTATGCCCAACATGTACCGTAACTGTATAAATGTCTGCCTAACATGCACCATAATAAGTGTTCCCCTTAGTCTCAGCAGTCCCCATCATGCACCTTTTTTCCATGTTATGGTCCTTATTTCAATGCTCCTCGTTTAGCGTGGTCATTTGCAGGAGGACACACTACTAAGCTCTTTATATACATATACTTTAATTTCCATCGACGGGATCCAACAGGCTGAAAAGCCCCTAACCCAGTGGGCCAGCTGTTCCGTCGATGGCGAAAAGAAAGAAAGGACATCACCATCCATACAAACAGCATGTCAGAACTTCTGTCAGTACTCAACAATCAGCACACGTCCACTATAGTTAGGCAAATATAGAGAGACTTGCGGAGGCATCAACATTATAGCATCACGCTCTTCTGGGAGAAAGCTCGGTCAATAGGAACAGTTTCTAGAGTAAGGATTTAATATTCACTCAGGTTTTTTTCTAGAAGTTTAACTTTCTTACTACTACTGTATTTGAATGTTACAGTAGTGTTACAATATATGTTTACAGAATGTTACAATATACGTTTATAAATTTCTATGAAGTCTGTAAAGTGTTGTCTTTGTAAACTGTATTTGTAATGTGTACTATTGTAAATGTATGCTGTTCTGTAAAGTAATATGAGTATCTGAAATAATGTAATAATTATGTAAATTGCGTAATTATGTCCTGAGTCATAACGGATACAGTATCTTACAATGTTATTTCACTCATCTTCTACTGCTGGATATGCAGGGACGCGAAACAATATCACCTAACCTTTTGGTAGAATGATGGTGTCTCCGTCTGCCGTCAGCTGTCAGCTATTGCTGCTTACCATCTGTATGCTTATGCTGCTGAAATCAAGTTTAATTCTGAATGCTTTAAAATATCAAATCTTAGCACTTTCCAACAATTTCTTTTCAGTTTCTGAAGAGTTCGTAGTGCTTTTTTTAATAGTTTGTCCACTAACGCTCATTCTTCTCCCAGTTGCAATGAATAGGTATTTGTTTTATAGCTTTCTAAAACTAGAAATATTAATATCACTCTTCCTTTTGTCTGGCATTCTTTACATATCAACAAATCACCATTCTTTTCGCAATTTTCCTTCTTGAGGAAACAAGCACTTAGGAGTAGATTTTGGTTTTCTAATCACTTCATTAGCTGAAGAAGACTGTCAGGCTGCCGGTGTCAAAATTAGTGTGGAAAATAAAAATTCCCACAAGCGTTATTTTAAAGCTTAAACGTATTTCAAAATTAACATTAAGAATCGAGGTTAAGAAAGTCTGATTAACACTGCCCTTTCGTCAGAATACTGTCACAGAGTCAGACATCTCGATGAATACTGCTTCCATTAGACTCAAGCTAATTACACTGCCCTCCAGACGGTAAAGAACAGCAACTTTTTGTGTCTAATTTGGGAATGAAACAACATAGAAACAAGAAATTAAGAAATTTACAGAACGTGTTCACTAAAGAGTTCTTTAATGAATGTGACATAGAATGTTTCTAAAGTTCAACACAAACATGAATTACAACAGAAAACTGCACTCTTGGCAGAGTAACCCAGTCTTGGGGAAACAGTATATCACAGGTTTTTTAGGAAAAATGGGGTGTTAACGTTACAAATACGGAATGTGTCCACCCCTAGCTGTAATACATCGGCAGCAGCGGCGTTCCATGCTGCCAATTAAGTTGTCGATCAATGAAACGGGAAGCAACGATCAGACACGGAGTAATCCTTGTTCAAGCTCACCTAACGATCTTGGAGGAGGAAATAAAGCAGCAACCTGTCTCCCAAGATAGTCCCAAAGATGTTCTATCGAATTCAGGTCTGGGGATTGAGCTGGCCGTTCTATCCGCGCCATACCGTGACCCTCAAGATATTCTTCAGCAACCCGAGCTCGGTGCGGTTGCGGATTGTCCTCCACCAGAAGAAATTCAGGACAAATCGCAGTGGCATATGGGCGGACATATTAATCAAGGATCCCATGACCATATCTTACACCGCTCAAAGTTCCTCCATGGAACACATGTAGTATCAGTATGTTATTTGTTTATCTCGTGAGTTGCTCCTTCCAGACAAACTGACGACCTGAATCACTCTCCATTGTGAACCTAGATTCGTCTGTGAAGAGAACAGACGCCCGTTGTTGACTGGTGCAGGAGACGTGTTCTCTTTCCCAACAGAAAACGGGCACCTCTGTGTCCTCGAGTCAAGGGGGCATAAACAACTGGTCGTCTTGCATACAAACCTGTATTGTGCACGCGTCTGCGCACTGTAGTAGTTGAGATTCTTGTTCTTGTTGCCACTAAATGATCTGCCACGATCTGAGGCACAGTTATATTACTCTTCTTTCGAGCCGAAAGAGGTAAATAACGGTCTGCCGCAGGTGTTGTAACTCTAAGCCCGCCTTGAACATATCTTCTAGACACAGAATTCTAGGATTCAAACTGATTCCACAGTCGGCGGACCACACTACGAGAGACAGTGAGACGTCTAACAGCATCAACTTGTGGCATGTCAATTTCCATCCATCCGATCGCCCGCCACCTCAACGAATTGGGCAAATAATTTCTTTTGGACGTTGATAGACTCTTCTGGATTGTCCACGAAACTGTAATAACAACTGAAGATCAACACACGTGAGCAAAAATTGCAATTTTTGCACTTTTCCTCTAACTGCTATATAAGTGTTCATTTCTATAAAATAAAACTATTTTTTGCCTATATTTTGTTATACTTAGTTACTGTCATGCATATGAACTGCGAATTTAAACGTTACTGACATTTTTGTAATGCTAAGCTTTGATAAACATGCTATTCCTTAACTTTTGGAGGGCAGGCTACTATGAGATCGCAAAGTGATTAAGTATCATGAAGGCATTTGAACACTTAATGCAGCTGAGACAGCACTGACACATCTAGAAAGGATATCAAGCATTTTTCGAAGAAATTTGTTTAATGTAGTACTGAAGGGCCAGCCGTGCAAACAAGCGAAGGTAACAACGGCGAAATCGTTTTGAAGAATAATTTTAACAATTCAGTCATTAACAATTTAAAGCATCAAATATTATGTCGTCGTGTTAATAATTTTCTTTTATAGATGCGAAAACACTTGTAAATGGCACAGCAAATACATTGGATCCAGAAGATATATTAAAGAACACTTCGGAAATAAAAGCTTTAAAATCCGTTTTTACCTATATAAATGCACGATTACTATCAATTATATGCATTCGAATACTGTATTATTTTTTAAAATCGTATTACATGAAATACTAGATGTAAGAAGTTTTCCTCGGTCGAGTGTCCCAATTAAAAAGCATAGGCAACAAACCGAAAACTACCTATTTTCTTCCTTTCATCTACAGTCCGTGCGTTGTAAAAGTTTAATTATCATCATAGTGAATATTCTTTCAAATACATTCGTAATGAAATTAATCAAAAAATTATACTGCGGCATTCTTACCGTTATCTAGCAGCGTCCGTATGAACTATGTTTGACATCCCTGGCGCATATGATGAATTGAGATTAGCTATCTTAAAATGTGAAGCTCTTGAGTTTAGTTTAGATGATTGATACCTTTGAACATATCACATAATTTTTTTACCTTTCTAAGAAAAGACGCTTCTTTCTCATACTTGTTTCATTCTTATTTCAAAGTATATTTTCGATAAGTTGTCGATGGAGATGCAATAGCTGTATTAAAACAAAATTAAAATTTATTTTAGTACTGTACAAAAATTGGTCATCTGGCGTAGAACAAATGAATGGATTGTTTGGTTTCTAAATGCTTTAATATTACAATGTACTTTGACCTTCAACTCTGGACATTTTATTGCTTTTTTATTGTTATGCTCAAGATGTCAAATGATTTAATTATTAAGTATATTAAACAAGAATAAATACCAAATACTTAATATTTCCCCTGATTAACAAAACTATGAATACTGTTGCAATATTCTTCCTTCATTGAAAAACAACGTTCGGTTTTACATATTCCTAAAAATTGGTCCCTCGGATTCACTTACATAGATGTAAAAGAATCTTCAAGTGAATGAATACGTGTTTTAACTGGGTAACAGCTACAGACTTATGGAGAATGTCTCCCTTGAGGTCATCGATCATGTGGAGCTTCCCTTGGAATATTTTCCTTCGATATGTCTGAGAGGTATTTGGTCAGTATAAATCCCACCGATTAGAGATTCTTAGACAGGCGAAAAAAACAGAATACCCATTTTTATTCTTCCTGAAATAGTAATTCTTAAACTTTGTTTCAAATAGAAATTCCTGTTTTTATTGCTTTATATTATCTTTTGTAAAACTAGTTTTCAGTTTATGATAATACCGCGACATCAGCATCCGTTTGAATTTGCACTCAGTCTCTTGGAATAAATTTTAGTTGTCAAAAAATGAAACTTTGTGTTGTAAATTTCGTATCTAATTTTATGCACTTTTAATAGGAATTTTACGTGTTTATAGTGTCAAACAGTGAAATATAACTATTCTCCTTGCATAAAATATGTGAACTTGATACTTTTAAATCTAGTTTACGAACTGTAATAAACACTCCAGGGGTTATGAAGTATTATATTCTAACACATAGGCAATGAATTATATATCAATAAGCACAATCGTTTGGCACTTTACAGTGGCCTAGAAAGAATTTCAGGAATATAATTATGAGTTTCATTCCTTTCAAACAAATTCTCTTCATGCAAAATTAGCGTCGTTGTAAACAAAAAGCAAATGCTGAGAAATATTTTTAAAAATTATAAAATGAATTTCTTTGAATGATAAATTCTTTTAGAATTTGATCTGATTTTATAATAGCGTTACTAGTTTTTAACCTCTTTAAATTTGCTTATCTTTTGAAACGTTTATGATTTCATTCTGTCAACTCATTTTTATTGGTTTAAGATATAAATGTTTACAAGATGTCTAATCTATACATTTAATATGTTTTGCACCAAAATACATCTCGGAAATTTACGATTTCGTAATAGAGTCTGAAAATGACGTTTTAACACTCTTAGACTAAAGTCTTCATTATAAAAAATACTCTGCACTTTTTCGAAAAGAAAAAACATCCAATATAATTTAGCTTACATATCAGTAGTTTTACATGTATATCTAACAAATTTTAAATAACAGGAAAGGGCCTCCTTCCAGTACGACGTTTGATCAGCAGTATGCAAATTATGTGGTGGAGCCCGATAAGATTAGATTAGGTTATTTACTACGGCAGAATTGCGAAAGTTAGTTACTTTATGAAAATGCCGTCATAGTTAACTTCCTTATTATACATTCGCGTTGGGACGGGACTATGAAACTATTTCTCAGCCAAACAGTTCTGTCGCCAGTACGCACTAGTTGTTGGTTAATTGATTAATTCATTATATTGTGGTGTTCCTCCCTTTTATCTATTAACTGTGGAGAAACCTAGTGAACTGCTAAGCGAAGGTTTACGGTCGGTCCCCTTCTCAGGAAGTACAACAAAGCCTCCACTTGGGGTTAAACTCAAACATATAAGAAATAAGAGCTCAAACTAATGACTACCTAAAGAGATTTAGCCGAAGCTAACACAATTCTAAGTAGTTGGCCCCTAAATATCGAATTAGCTAGCGAAGCTATCAAGGATCCGTAATACGGCCGAACGTAATAACAGCTTAGAGAGACATGGCTAAAAGGCAAACGCCGCTAGTCAAACTCTGCTTCTCCCTGCCGAGGTTTTGGTTTAGGTTTTGGGTCTTACGCCATACTCATATAAGTGGTGTACGACCCTGAGGTCCTTACCACTCTATTTTATCCTTTCGAAATCCTAAATGAAAAAATCGAAATCCAGAAATTTAGAATACCTGCGCACAGCCGTGTTGCATCTCCAATGTTCCGTTGGATCTAATTTTGTGGCAGTATAGCAATTTTAAGCAATATATTGACAAATCTTGAAGCGCTACGGCAACAGCGTCCATCTGTTCTGAAGACTCAGCGAGGTCTGAATATCGTAATGTTAAGCATGCCGTACAAGAAGTGGGCGGTGCTTTGAAGCAACTGTTCGTTCTTTCAAACAAGCGGAGAATAGCGTTTCTGAATGCACATACATAATACAAAATCAAAGTCTATACCCGCTTTGACGTGTGCAAAGTCTCTATCCTGTTTTGCCAGGAGTAAACGAACTAACAAGAGGGTATTCTCTACTCGTTATCACCGATTTCACTCAAACTTATAGGGCATGCAGGCTTTGGCTAGAAATGAAAGTACCCAAAGTGAGAACTAGACATGGCCAAGCGGTTAGAAAATAAAACTTCTGACGCTGCTCTCGCACCGTATAAGCCATTTACGTTAAGGCGCTTGCCAAGCAACGTTAAGGAGCTTACCAAGCAGCGTTTGGCGCGGCGGTAAGATCTTGGGGTAGTAATGCGATGATCGTGGGTTCGACTCCCCATGTGGAGATTTTTTTTTCTTTTTCTCGATTTTTATATTATTTCCAACTAAGCAAAGAGGTGAATATTTTATTTTATTTATTTACTTATACTCAAAAGGCATAGAAAAGGTAAACATTTCGGACTTTTCAACAAAGGATTGCAATTAAAGTGCATACGAAAAGACATGAAAATTCAAAACTTTATTTGTCTACATTCGATGATTACATGTGTCGGGATGATATTTATCGTAGAAACAGGGGAAACAATAATTATTTATGTATCTAGCACTCGTTAAAAAGCCGCATTTTTACAATAACATCGTTGTTTCAACGTCTCCATAGAAAAACATACTTGATTGACATTCTTAAAGCATTCTCTCTCATCGCAAAGTTTAGAAGCGAACCACGCGTAGCGTAACATGTTACCGAATGTTGGGGCGGATAATTAATGATGAACAATCGAATATTTTTTTATGCAGTCTTCTCGAGAAGTTATCTCTTTTTCTTGCTCGATGAGATAAGAACAATTTTCTGTTTTTTTAATAAAGTTTTTCATCTGACGATAAAAATATACATAGCAGGGTTGCACCAGTGGGGTACATTTAGGGGGAATTACTTTGATGCTACATGTTAGCAATCCTTCTTCATCTTGGAAGAGGTCGTCGCATAATTGCGGATTTGTTTGTCCTACCCACGAGTCAACCAGCAGAAGAAATTTGTTCTTTGTAGAAGTTAAGTCTCTTAAAGTACGTACAAGAGAACAAATATCATCCCGACACACGTAATCATCGAATGTCTACAAATAAAGTTTTGAATTTTCATGTACACAGTTTTTCGTATGCTCTTTATTAGAATCCCTTGTTGAAAAGTCCGAAATTTTTATCTTTTCTATGCCTTTTGAGTATAAATAAATAAATAAAATAAAATATTCATTTCTTTGCTTAATTGTGAAAAGAATAATATAAAAATTGAAAAAAAGGAAAAAAAAAGTCTCCAAACGGGGATTCGAACCCACAATCACCGCATCACCACTCCGAGCTCTGACCGCCGCGCCAACCGCTGCTTGTCAAGTCCCTTAACGTAATTGGCTTATAATATACGAGAGCAGCATCAAAAATTTTATTTTCTAAACACTTGGCCATCTGGAGTTCCCACTTCGGGTACTTTCATTTCTAGCCAAGACCAGCATGCCCTATAAATTTGAGCGAAATCGGTGATGACGAGTAGGGAATGCCCCCTTGTAAGAAAAAATTGAATTAAAATAAAAAATATACATATACATTATTTACACAGATCACCATTTTTCATTATGGTGTATCGTTCGTGGTCTCCTAAAACGCTGGTTCACCAAGTAGTCATAATTCCCGATGTTCTTCACAGTTTCAGTATCATGCTTGTCACACCGGTTAAAGAAATTGTATGATAATTTTAGAATTTCACTATCCAGCGGCAAAATTTTCAAACTACGATGAATAACCGTGTTCCTTACAAACCACGGAGAGTTTGTAATAATTCTTAATATCCTGTTTTGCAGTCTCTGTAGTAACTGTGTATTTGATCTAGCTGTTGCCGTCCATGACGGAGATGCATATAGTATTATAGGCCTAATGGCTTGTAAATAAATTATCCTCTTTGTGTTTAAGTGCAATTCAGAATTTCTACCTAACAATGCATATATTGTCATGAAAGCTTTATACGCTTTATCTCTGATCTGAAGGATGCAAGGCCTAAAAGTAAGTGTTTCGTCCAACTGTACTCCTAAGTATTTAACACACTTAACTTTGGGAGCTAATAGGTCGTTTGACTTAACACTGTCGACTTCTGCTTTATTGAATCCGAAGAAAATGACTTGGGATTTAGTGCTGTTTACTTTGATTTTCCATGCATTAAACCATTGCATGAGGATATCTTCAGCTTTTTGAAGTTTTTCCTTTGCTCGATGTGGATTAATGGAATTAGACAAGATTGCAGTAAAATCCGTATAACACGCTAAAAGCGAGTTACGGGTGATAGATTAGTCATTTATATAGAGAGTGAATAAAATAGGCGAAATTAAGCTTGCTTGCGGTAAACCAGCCTGAATAAATTTTTTGTCTGAAAAGGTGTCTTTGATTTTCCCTTGAAAGGACCTTTTGTCTAAATAATTGGCAATAAGCATGATTAATTCGGATGGGAGCTGATAATTGATAAGCTTGTCAAGGAGGCCAGACTGCCAAACCTTGTCAAATGCTTTTTCTATATCCAAAAAGAGCACAGCTACTGTTTCTTTCTTCTTAAGATAATCGCCGATTTGTTCTATTATTCTCGTAACCTGTTTCACATTGGAAAATCCGGGTCTGAACCTGAACTGGTAGTCTTTCATGAGTTTTTTATTTACTATAATTTCTTCAATCCTGGACACGATGATTCTCTCAAAAACTTTCACTAAGGCAGGGAGCAAGCTTATTGGATGATAATTGCACGTGATCGTATCGTCCTTTACCGGTACTACTATAATAATAATTACTGTAATTACTGCGTGTTTCCATGTAATTGGGAAATAATTTAGTTTCAAACAAGCATTGAAAATTTTCGTTATGAGAACTATGCTTTTTTAATTCAAATTTTTACGAACCTTGTTTCCAATGTCATCATAACCTGCAGCTTTTTTAGGACTGAGCTGACTTATGATATCTTAAATTTGTCTTGGGTTAGTGGTATTGCTGAAACGATTTGAGTTTAAAGAAATAAAATTTGAAACATGATTTGCAATATTCACATCGTTGGGATTAGGGAAATTGTTCGTAGTAAATTGTATTATGAATACTTCGGTTGTTATGATTAATTGGTGCTATTGTATTTTTTCTCTTTCTTTAGAGCTTTATTTCTTTATCTCCAGACCGTATGATCAGTGTGAGAAAACCTGCTAACGAAATTGTTCTACGCATCGTCGCAGTAATTAATAATCATGCTTCTTAGTTCCTTATTGCATATGTTGAAGTTCCTTTTATCATGGGGGCAATTCGTTCTTCGTTCTAATTTCCTTAGTGCCTAAGTTAGTGGAACTTCGACTTAAATACATCTACTACTCATTTGCATTTAACGCGATTCCAAAACCTCATTCTGGTAAGGAATTTCTAAGCTGAAATTAGGATAGATAGGAAATGAATTTTAACTTAAAAATAACTGTTATAAACTTAGGATAAACCTTACAATATACTGAAGAGACTTTTTGCTTAAGTTTAGATGATGTAGATTTTCTAAAGAAATGGTAAATGATTATTACCATTCCTTTCGAAAGTATTCAAGTCACTCACTTGGGGAATCTACGAAACTCCCATGCAGAAATCCCATTAGACCGTAACCCATCCCATTCTAACTAATACAGTGGATTGCGTTTAGAGCATTCATTTAAAATAAGTACGTGCAAGAAATCCCCTGTAAAATTTTTCTCTTAGTTATTACGATTGCCATAAATATTTGTCAACAATACATATATTTTAAGTAATAAAGAAAAACTCTGCAGACAGACTGCAGTCAGAGACTTCTAAAATGGTAATTATTTTTAAATCTCCAAGATTAATCTAATCAATTTAATTAACTGGGCAATAAAAGATGAATTTCTAACTGATGATTTTTAGTTCTTAGTCTTCCTTGTTTTTCTCGACTTAAGCCGCACTAGTAAGCATCCAAAAGTTCTATGCAAATTTTAGTTAGGAGATCATAAATTTTAAAGTGCCGATTCTTGTCTTCAATTTATGCTCAGTTGAGATTAGTTCCTACTTCAAAAAAGCATTCGTCTCTTTCAAGTTTCCTGTCATTGCCCTCTTATCATGAATTCTTAACCATTTGTTTAGAAGATAATTAAACTGATCGATCAGTTTCTGTAGTTCCATGGGAAGTTTCGTTCTGTAGTTCCGTAGATCAGTTCCGTAGGAAGTTTTTGTAGGAAAATCAGATAATAAGATCAGTATTTTCATTGCCTAGTTGATTACGGAATTCAGTTGAAATTTCCACAGACTTTAAGGGGGTCTCTAGAAATTGTAAGAAAACTAATTCTTCAGTTTGTGTTTGATGTTAGGAAGCGCTTCGAAAGTAAAATTTTAATTATTGCTCAGTAAGCTTGCTGAAATGTTAAATTTTTTTCCTGCTACTGTACTAACGATAGCTCATATAGCTAGGCCATTAGACTGAATTAATTAACATTAAAACTTTGATTTAGAATTATAAATGTGTTTTTTGAAAACTTTTGAGAGGAGTCAAGAGGAAAATGAACTGTGATGAAAGGGCAATATTTTGTTTTACAGCTCATTATTTTGTACACACTGTATGTAATAAAATATTGTTCTGTTTTTCGGGGGAAAAATTCCTTTCATTTACGGTCATTCCTAGAAATCTACAAACTTGTTACGCCTCGCAAACTATATAATATTTTCATTTTTTAAAATTTACTGTGCAATAAGGAGAAACATATTGATATAATACGCAATCGCATCATTATATGCTATAAGAAGAAAAGAGTAGCATTATTCTCCGAGCAAAAGCGAAACTACTTGAAAATGCATTATTTAAATACTTGGAAGAATAATTGTTTCGAGGATAGGGAAACTGCCTTTCATAATTAGAAACTTTTAAACAGCGTTTAGTCTTACCTTCAGATTTCTTTAAGTTATTTTTCGAAATAAAAAATTAATTACGTTTGCTTTTGAATGACTTCCTGAGTTATGTCAGTTAAGAATACACCTTTTTCATGATCTAGTAATCCATCCCAGTTGATTTAATACTTTTGAAAATCAAAAAGAACTACGCTGGTATCCAAAATTAAGTTATGAAAGACATTTTGGTGCCAAGCTCTGAAATAGCCACAAAATGCAGATTCCTGATATACACGTAATCATTTTTATAATTAAAATCAATCTGTTAAACAAAAATTGAAGGCAGATTTTAAATTCCCTGGATCACATCTTCAAACCACTAAAATGAGTATTTAATACTCTTTAGAGATTTATCGATAACTTATAAGGTATTTCTCCCGCCTTCTTAGAATGCTTTTGTAGTGTAATGATCAGAAGACTCAGCGCGTATCGAGAGGTCCGAGGTTCCGAGTCCTGCCGAGGACATTGCTCATTTTTCATGTCTTCTGCTTCGAAATATCCTAATGTCTCTTCAGTGGCGTCCGAACAGGAACTATATAAGGTATTTCTCCCACCTTCTTAGCATGCCTTCTTGGTGTAATGGTCAGCAAATTTCCGCGCGTATTCGAGAGGTGCGAGGTTTGATTTCCGGAGAGGACATTGTTCATTCTTCAGTACTTCTGTTTCAAAAATACGTAATGTCTTTACAGTGGCACTCGAACTAAATACGGTGGTGGATGACGATTCTCCACCACCAGAATTTGGAGCCTGGGTCCCCTAATCCCCTATCGCCCTTTAAAATGGGAAGTATATAAAGTATTTGTAAAGCCTTCTTAACATGCCTTCGTGGTGTAATGGACCGCACACTTGGCTCGTATCGAGAGGTTGAGTTTGGAGTCCCAGCGAGGGTATTGCTTATTTTTTACGCTTTCAGCATCAAAAATCCTAATGTCTCTACAAACTGACAAGGTGTGCATGAACGAAAATTGAAAGAAAATTATGACTAATAACTCCTAGGATTATTATTGTAAAATTCCATTTTACAGAGCCAGACATATTGTCTGGCATTGTCCCTTTTAGAATACATAGAACTGTATAGAAACATTTATTGTAAAGACACCCCTACGCCTTTAAATGCTATATTCGGTGAGTCCTATTCTCAAACGTTAGGCCATGTTCTTCTGCTGCTTCACTGCCGAGTTACATCTGATAGAATTCTAAATTTTGTAAGCGTTGTCCTGGACTTACATAAGCAGATCCAAATATTTTCAGCTTCACATGTGAAAGAATGTTTTCAGTAAATTCCTCTTACAAACCTGCAGTGGTAGTACTAAAGGAATACATTTGTATGCTCACTTTTTTTATTGTTTACTGAATGAAGTAAATCTAGTTTGTTCCGAAATGTTTAAAATTAAGTAACATTCTCAGATTAAAATTCTAGATAAAGAATTTCTTAATCCCAAAGAAATAAAGCAACCCTTGGATCATGTGGGATGATTTATCTTGTTCCTTTTCTACCGCGAAACAGTGGTGAGCTACAGGGGGCTCGCGCGAACCGTCTTGTGAAATTTGCCTGTTATTTGCGAGCCCGTTGTGTCCTTTTCTTTGTTATATATTCCAAGAAAAGAGTATGCCTTGCCTGTAATGCTCTTAAACAACAAACATTAAGTTTTACATTAAAGCATGAAATCAAAGTTAATTAATTTGGATTTTTCGTTGAGAAGACTTTAAAAGGAAAACTGCATAAATACGTTCCAACTAGTGTAAAGAAAGTTAAAGCCAGTAAGGAGACTATCGCCATTAGTAACATGCAAATTGAACATTCTTTCGGCTCGATGAACACTATTTCCAAAAGAAGATTTCCACTGAACTTTAACTGCATGATTTATTTCTAAGTTAATGACAAATGCGCTTATGTAGAAAACCTTTAAGAGAATTTAATCTTAAGCACTATGCAAAAACCTTTTTTTTTTTGTAAAATCACAAGTCTTTCTTAAAACCTAAAATTACTCATATACAGCGTCCATGCAGCCAACCCGTTCGCGAGGTTCGAGCCTCTGACCGAACCACCAGCGTTCAGCGACTTTACAGATCGGCCGCTGGTGGGCCTATAAACTGAGGTAAAAGAAGAAAATAATGTGTAGGAATTCGTAGCATAAATTGGGCCATATACACTCACTTCCAAAGTTAAGCACAGAGAGGAAAATTCTAATTTTCGGAAGCCAATCAGAATTGAAGACGATGTGATTCGCCGCAGAGACAGATGGAAGTATGCAAATATGTTAGTTAACAGCCATTCGCCCTTTCATGTCAAGAAATATGCAAAAAAGGCAGTCTTATAACAAGCCAGCTTTATGAAGGGTTACAGAATTTGATTGTAAGTGCTAATAAAAGATGTTTAAAACTTTCGTACAATTTGTTTTCAAGACATACGTGTTTCTATGACTTTCAGAAGACGAATGGAAGAGTCTAAGCGCTGGCGTGCTGTGGGGCGCATTGAAGCACGACAGTCGATCACAGATGTTTCTCTTCTCTTCAGAGTTCATCATTCTGTAATTTCACGTTTATGGAAACAATTCCAAACCACACAGACAGTTGTCCGAAGGCCCGTAGCCGGTGGCCCAAGGCTTGTAACACCCGCAGAAGATCGATATTGCTATTGTAGCCAAGTAGTATCACAGAGCGAACTTCATACGTGTGACATCTATGGTTACAGCGTCCATTGGTAAGACGATATCTACAGCTACTGTACGCCGAAGATTACATATGAGTGGACTGTACGCCCGGGTACCTCGAGTTTGTGTTCTTCTATCCGTCCAATCAAGAGAGGCACGATTACAGTGGTGCCGGGAACATGTCAATTGGAATGTGTCTGACTGAGGCAATGTCATGCTTACTGATGAGTCAAGATTTGCTCTGGAGCCAGATGACAAGCGTATAAGGATAGGGCGTGAACCACGAACACGCAAACAGTCCCGAAACATCACCGAACATCACGCATTCCGAGGTGAAAGCATTATGGTGTAAGCAGGGATTTCATTAGGACATCGCACCGACCTGCACATCTTTAAACGGGTTTCTTTGACGGCTGTCCGGTAACGAGATGAAGTGCTAGAACGCATTGTGAGATTGTACGCTGCAGCAGTGGGCCCTACTTTTGTTTTAATGGGCGATAACGCACGTCTCCATAGAGCTGACATCGTCGATGACTACCTGGAGAGTGAAGGGATTGCGCGTAAGGCGTTGCCAGCATATTCGCCCGACCTTAATCCCATTGAAAATCTTTGGTATGCTCTCGGCCGTGCTGTATCTTCACGTTTTCCACCTCCAGCCTCTCTTATTGAGCCGGAAACTGCTCTACAAGTAGAATGGCGATTGCTTAATTCTGCAGTGGTTGACCACCTAATTGAAAGCATATTCACAAGGTGTAAACTTTGTATACAGATGAGGGGGGATCACATACCCTATTAATATCCTTTTTTTCACTTTATGCTGTTTATTTTCACTTTATACATAGTTCTGTTTTAGTCTCCAGTATGTCATTATCTGCTAACTTACAAAAATTTAATATTGTTTTCATTTCTGTATATAATTATTATTGATTTTGTTTTATACATAAATATATATGCTACTTTCCTGCCGAATTTTGTGTCAATCAAAACAGTATTTGTTGATTTTTTTGCATTTTACATCTTCGTGCTTAACTTTTGGAAGTAAGTGTAATTAAATTTATTACTTTTTTTATGTAAGTTTTGAGATATTTTGTCATTTTTTTAAATCTTTTTAAGGATATTTTTATTTAAAATGTTTTCGCACGCAGATGTTTTGTATTCTTTATTTCTTTATAAAAATTAAAATATTTTATTCGAATTCGATATTTTTTATAAGGGCCCTTTGTTAAAATTTCCACAACTCACCGCTGGAGTGAAAGAATGGGTAACAGAATTTCGCAAGGACCAAAAATTCATAGATGATTCTCGTGAATGCCGAACATTTGAGGGACTGGCTTCATAAAATACTGGTCGTGTCCAGAAGGAAATATTTCGTAACAGTGAATTAAATGTCAAGGAGAAAGCAGTGTGATTTTTCAATTTATCTAAAAGAACTGTTTTGAGCTTTTTGCCTGAACCTCTTCACGTAAACAATGCTTCTGCAAGATAGGTACTATGATTACTTCAGCAATTCAAAAGCAACAACATGTCAATAAAATTTAAAATAGTAATGTGGGTATAAGGAGCTTGAAAACCCTCCTTATACCCACCCAGATATAATTCCCCGATTTAGCTTTAAGTTATTATATCTGTTCAGCAAAATGCAATCTGACATTCGTGGAAAGAGATTTAATGATAATGACGAAGTAAAAAGAGTAGTTACGAAACATTTCGAGGACAAACAGTCAAATTACTTTTCCAGGGGTCAATAAAGAAAGTGCTCATAAAACAATGTCAAAGGAGTACCGAGGTACAAGGGAGATCATATTGGAAAATAAATTATTAAATTGTTCCGTGTACCTTTTGGAAGCATATCAGGCCAGAAAGTTTTTGATCTGCCAACGTATAATAGTAATGTCGTAAGACTGAGTGCTTAGGACAGGCTGACTGCTGTTCTGAATCCAAGAATAAATAAAGTTCTGAATCTGAATGCAAGAATATACCATTCCTAGCCAGTTGCCTTCAATGTAGGTTCCGGCTACTACAGGGAAAAAAACCTATAATTGTAATTGATACCTAAAAAATAGTTATACTCAAAATACTTTGTACATACTCAGTTGACAATCAGTTTAGACATTTGACGTTAAATATTTGTTGTCTACCCGCACTGTAAAAAAATGTCGTTCTTTACAGGGAAACGTTTTTTTAAGTTACAGAAATTAAAATGTTACAGGAGAATTTCCTTCAACATAAACAGTCTGGAAGGAAACGGTGCTCTAAGCAAATGATTTCTCAGTAAACTTTCGAGCAAAGGCGAGGGTTTCAGTTTCGCGCGCATGAATCACGCGACCGATTGGAGAGGGGGGCAATATCTCAGGCAATCAGGAGAAGATAAGGACAACTGTTTTGAAGATAGTAACAGAAAAACATGGCTGAATCTTCATCACTTTCCTGAGCGGTAAGTAAAGCTTTTAAAGTTGCTGTTTGAAATATTTTTGCTTATTTTATGTGGATTATTCTTACGCACTTTACGCTGTTATATATGTTGATTAAAGCATTTTAACTCTTAGCCTTTGCTACCAGTAAATATGAATGCTCGTAATTTCTAACCAAAGAATATGTATTCTATAGCTATTGTATAAAAGAATATGTATTCTATAGATATTGTATAAAAGAATATGTATTCTATAGATGTTCTTTGGTCTAACGGCAGGGTGATCTGAACTAGAAACGAGTATATAGCAAGTACAAGCATTATCAGCATTGAATATAGTGCAAAATATTTATTCCAAATGTAGATCTAATAATAGTATTTGTTATTATTCACAGTCACAAGACTGTGAATCCAATAAGTCCCAATAAGTCCAATAAACCAATAACCAATATTTACATATTATAACCAATATTTTTCGTATAACCAGCGGTATTTAATTGAAACAGAAATACCGTATTAATTTCATATGAAAACTTTAGGTAAAAGTTTACAATTGGGTGCCCCTTGTTTTTTTGGCGATTCTTTTTTGGCTCCAAGATCGGCTCCGGAAGCCACAATTTCAAGATGGCAGCTACACAGAACGAAAATAAGAAGTCAAAGAATTGCACAAACTCGGTAGCCATGTACACATCGATCTATTTTCATTTAAAAAAAGTCCCTGAATTGCTCAATCTAGGCATTGCCCACTGCCTTAATTTTGCCCATGAACACATCGATTTATTTTCACTTAAAGAAAATCCGGAAGCTAAAACAAAGTTAAAACTATCATGGTAACCAGACATGGGGTTTCATAGCCAAAATTGAACAACATTTCTCGCTAATCGAAGGAGCACCCAATTCTACACTAAAAGAGGCAGTGTCTGTGTTTGGGGTGGCATCTGTTTGGGTGTACGCACAGACCTCTATGTCTTTCCAAATGGAACAGTGAATGCTCAGGTTTACAGAGATGGCATCCTTGATGCTTATGTGCGAGAATATGCCGGGCCGATAGGTGATGCTTTCCTGTTACAGGACGACAAAGCAAGACCATACAGGTCTCGCATCGTAGATGATTATCTTCTACAGGAAACAATTATGCGCACGGAGTGCCCAGCTCGATCCCCGGACTTGAATCCTATCGATCACGTTTGGGATGCTTTAGGGAGACGTCTAGCTGCTCTCACTCCGCCCTCTCAGACAATTGCCGTGCTTGCAACTGCTTTGCAAGAGCAATGACTCTCGCTTCCTATGGAACTGATAGACCGCATAATTGAAAGCATCACACATCGCTGTATGTGCTGGATTGCTTCTAGAGGCGATCATATTCCATGTGTACGAGGTACAGATGGCGTTGACTGTCATCGAAGTAGGGGGAAAAAAGGGGGCTTTCCCGCACAGGCCTCGTGACGTATTGAGATGTTTTAAAACTTTAGGGGATAGTAAAATGTCCCGGAAATTGTTATAATGTATATATTTTAGTATAATTGTATTATGTTGTAGTGTAGATATAATGTAATAAGATGAATAAACTTCTTCGAGTTTTTATTTTCCATGCATCAGCATTAATTTCGATTCATCATCATACTACCCAGATAAGTGAGTAAGTTTTGTCGTTTGTTTTTTGGATTGCTTGCATCTTGAATGAGTGAAAGAAATGTTTTTATTTTAGTGATGAGGCTATGTTTTAGTAATAATAAAAAACATTATGAGAGAATTTGTATCATGTTATTATCTGACATATGTGTGTGTGTATTATACATTTATTTACTTAATATGATGGCTGCATACAAAATTAGTTGTCAAATATTATGATACAGATCAGTCTTTCATTTGAGCATAACTTTAATCTGTAAATGGCTATCGATATACATCATTTAAACATACTGTAGCGCCATTCTCAACTATGTTCAGAGACTAAGACCGTGGTATACTCCCTTACGTACAGTTGTAGGCATTAATAGGTGCTATTTGAAAAGTCTTAATATGTAAAGAATTAAAAATCTGTAAAGAATATAGATATATTTAAGAAAATTAGAATTTGCCAAATGTGTTTTAGTATATATGAATTCTACTCGCTTAGAGTGTTTTGATTTAAGAAAATTAGGAGAATTTGCCAAATGTGTTTTAGCATATATGAATTAGAATAGAGTGTGGCATTTTAATTTAGATTTTTAGCTTATTATAAATGTATATTGTTGCGAAAAATTCGGCGGTTGCGCCTGTATGTAAGCTTTCCGGCATAGCACTAGGGTTGCCATAAAATAGTGTATGGTAGGGTTGCCAGATTGGCGACTTTATCGCCCATTTGGCGACCAAATTGGCGATATCCCATGGTCCAATCGGGAAGCTTCTAGAATAATTTCCTGTCGAGATATTTCTCGAAACGTGTCGAACTTAAAGAAAAGCTATATAAACCCTTGCGTTTCTGAGAGCAAGTTAGTTGCGAAGTTGTTGTGAAGAGTGTGATTAAGTGTGAAGTTGTGAGAATAGCTGCTCACTGCGAGTGCTAAGCTACGCGAGAGTTCTGTGAACGGAAAGCAATCGAGATAGTGCTTTGCCGTGAAGCTATCTTTACAGTATAGCTTGACAGTGGATTGGTGATTGTTCCACGGTGTTTATTATAAGTTTAGTGTTGCCGTGAAGCTACCTGTACAGTTACAGCCTGAAGCTGTGTTGCTGATTGTTTCAGCGTATTTATTGTAGATTTTCGATGCTTTTAAAGGTGATTTTAGAACTGTGCTGTAAATAGTGATTCCTGTAAATAAATTGTGCTTTTTACTGTTCTGCATCGTGTTTTCATCGGATACTCTCAAATCCACGAACCCGTAAAACGCAACAATATATTTGATTTTAGATTTTGTATATAATTGATTTTTAACATTATACGATTTTAGTAGTGTTTCTGATTTTATTTGATTTTATCATTTGTCCATTTGAATATTAACTATTTGTTATTTTAGTATTGTGAATTATTGTCTACTTGTTTCTGTTTTAGGATATTTTGTTTATGGTGTTATGGTAATGCATGTTCTGGTGTGCATGGTTTACAGTTTTACTATGTGTTAGATTGTGCTGTGTTAGGTTTCTTTATCTCTCTTTTAGTTTCTTTATAGTAACTCTTTATTTTCTAGAACCCTATCTTGCTTACTCTGAACACTTTTACTCTTAATTCTTACCGATGAAATTCATAGGACATTACCGTGTCTCTGGACGTCCTCGTTTGTGATGTTTATGAGAAAGCCCAGTAATGATCATAAGGTGGACCAGGTGGATCGGGCCGTCTTCCAAATCTTACCTCACCTTAACTGTTAATCCTTGCTTAACAGATGATGTCTCAAAACACTGAAAATTGAATATAGGTCTCCATTTTCCCCACATGTCTAATTTACTCTGATTACGTTTTTCCTGAGAAGTTAAAGTAAAAATTTTGATTGTGACATATTTCTCGTTGTGCTTCATACATAACTGCATTTTCTAAACACCCTCTGATTTTCTAGATATTCATAAACTGCCAATTCTTTCTGTGTTTGCCAACACCAAAGGAAATAAATTTAGCATTCATAAAAGAATCAAACAAAAATATTTCAATCCGTCTTTCTTTGAGGGATATTAAAATAATGCCTTCATTAAAATTATTTTGCATGTTTCCGCTGGATATAAAATATCTCTGTACTGAATTGTGAGATATATAACACTGTTGCTAACTTAGAAACACATCTGCAACGTATGACGCAAACATAATATTGATAGTTATTTTTGGGGCAGAAATGAGATGCAAAAATAAAGTGAAATTAAATAAACTCCCATGGTACATAAAATCACATTATTTCCGAGAACAAAACGTATAGAATTTGCAATTAATAGAAAATTCTTGAAAAATAAAAAAATTCTAATAGGTTACTTACAGTTTTAACTGAATCAGGAATATTTTTAAATGCCTTTCACACTGAGAAATAGCAGTATACGCAGTATAATCATCAATTCAGCTTAAATTACTTTTATTCACTGCTTTGCTTACGTGGTTTAAAGGCACTTTGTTATTGAATGTAGAAAGGTAATGCGTTGAGAAACGAAATGCACTCTTCGTTAAATGGAGTTAAAACGAAGCCAAGCATGAAATAAAATTCGCCAGAAGAGTAAAATCATTTCACCCTTCAGAGAAAAAGTTGAATTTAACTCTTTTAAATAAGATGACAAAAGTCAGTAAAGTCAGCTCATTTCCAAAGAAAAAGTTTTCAAAATTATGTAATATTTTAAAAACGGATAGTCTATCGCATTCAAAGACAGGACGTTTAAAAATATCCATGTCTGATTTCACGATTAATAAAATAAACTAATGTGTACTTAGCCACGTCAAAACATAGAGAAATATCTTAGTCATTGTTTTCCAACTAAAAATACTTTTTTTCTGGGTCGCAATAAAAAAATCACGATACCTGAGTAAAGTGATACCTTCGTGAAGCAGGCCCATCAGTGGCATACAGGGGTAATGCAGTTGAGCACTCATAGTTTGACCAGGGTTCAAACTGAGGAGGGCTGGATTCATGTTTGGGTTTCTCGGCTTTCCTCATGTGTAACGTGAATAAGAGACATTTTTTCTTAGAACGTCCTTCATGAAGGCTCCCTTGCTCATATTCAAACAGTTGTCGCTTGCTTTGACAGTCTCTTATATTAACGTTACACGCGAGGAAAAGGCCAAGAAAACTCTTGCGCAGAAAAACTGTTCACTGGAATTTGATCCATGATATGTAGTAATGTTAGCAGCTTAAAATAGAAGGAATTTGTCTTATGTTTTTCAAATCGATGTATGTTTTTCTGAAAGTAATTAAATTTTATCATTCAGTGAGCATATGTCGATCAATAATAGCATGCAGTAAATAAAGTGCATTTACCTGGGATTTCAGAAGCATTAATGACCTTCTAAGTTTATAAAAAGTAGATTTTTATCATTAAATTTTCATTTCGTGTCTTACCAAATATGTTACAAACTTTCGTCCCCCAACTTTCACCGCATTTTTCTTAAGACAGATGACAATTACCGCAGAAACATAGTATTATTCAGAACTGTGTTATTCTTAACTTTTTTAATTTTTTAATGTGACAAGGCTAAATAATTTAAAGCAGGTTTTGCTTTGTGAGAAAAGGAGGTCTGCAGGTTGTGTATATTCTCTTTTCTGGGACTCGGCACTGTCTTAAGGTTAAATATATTAAATAAAATAAAACTTAAATTTACCAAAAATAAAATTAAATAATTATATTTAGCGAATTTACTAAAAAGAAATTTTAAATAGTTCTAAAGTTATACTTCATGATTTACCTCCTAAAACTTGTATACCTGCAACTTCTAGAGCTGACACCTGGCACTTCTTGCTGTATTTGGTTCACAAAAAATTGAAAGTCCAGCTCCATGAGGTTTTCTGTTGTTCTCATCAAATCTAGAGTACGAGGTTTTCTGTAGAAAGTCACCCACGAAGACATCCTTTTCAAGGCACATCCCCCTCCAGTGCTTTGCAGGAATAAATAACGTAACCATCCAACGCTTTTCCCACTGTCACAAATAAATAAGCTAACATAAATGGAGTCAGTATAAACGCTTTCCACTCGAGATCAGAAATTCAAAAGTTTTATAACATATAACGTTCTCTATAGCTATGTTATATTATATAGTCAGAATGGTCGGAATATATAACGTAAAAGTCAAAATCATCCACTTGAAATAATGAAAACCAGGAAAATTTTAGACTCGCAATACTGTTTTATTAATCAGCTAACTAGCAATATTTTCGAGTTAATTCCTGTCGAAAGAAATGCGATCTTCGTTTGTGGTTACGCCATTATTAGGGAATGCCATGTGATGTTTGAATTTAAAAGCTGTTAATTGACGCATCGAATGACTAAAGTTCCATAGTTTTCTCCGTGAGTGTTTTCATAGAATGGTAGAAATTAACTTTATGGTAATAGTTTATAACTTATATAATAAGCAACAGATTAACAATTTAGCAAGTTAATTTCCAATCCAACGCATCATGCATGCATTAATTGGTTAAAAATAATATGTACAAAATCTCATTGTACCAGATGGGCAAGACTGCTCATTCTAAGATAGCTTATTATCAACCTTAACTAAACACATCTAGCTTTCTACACTAACTAAATACTGTTCGTATAGACTTACAGTCATATATTCTGTTTCTGTTGCAAGTGATCTAATCGGCTGATAGAGATGCAAATGAATGCTTGGAAAAGCTAAACATGTCATTTACTGAAAATTTATTAATTCTTTGTAAATAAAAGCCTCGTTAGAACGCAAGTTCTTTCGAGAAGAATGTATATGTGTTACAATTTGGAGGTGAAACAGGAAATAATGAAACATTACTTACGAGTATTCTTCAGGCAGTGTTGTAAAGTTTGCAAAAATTAACGATAATTACCGTGGAACAAAAGAAGAATGTATTGAGTGCAATGTTGCAAAGATTGCAAAAATTAACGATAATTAATTGCCGTGCAACAAAAGAAGAATGTAGTCTTTTAAAAATTATAATGCATTTATCATCTTACACTGTTACTGTTTTTCTATTAACATCACTAAGAACACAAAAATGAAAGCGTCCTTTTTAATATAATATTTATTAATATCTCGTAAATGGTATCCTTAGCTATAACTAAGGATACCATTTAGAATGGACTAATTCTCACAAAGATCATTACGCAAGGCGTTTGTTATTTTAAAATGCTTATTTATATATTATGTAGATTGTAACATATAATTCTAAATATCGGGAAGAAAAATATTTCACAAAATTGTTACTTTAATTTCATGTCACTTAACTGAAGATATCAAGACTCCATGCATTGTTGATTATAGCTAAGGTTAATTATAACTAAGGCTAGCTGTCTAAGAGTAAAGATGCCCTCGTAGATGTCTTAACTAAAGGAAATTGAGAAAACCCTTTCAGTGGAAAGTGAACTTGGGGGCAATTTACTTCAGGGTCTTATCCATTCAACCAAAACATAAGTATGAATAACATGATGGAGTAATATTTAATGAAAGATAATCTTATAGTAATAGGTACTGGTTCTCAATACTTACTTAAAATTCTGTTATATTATTAAAACCAAATAATTTATAATAATTATATATGCAGCAACAAAATGGAAAATAATATTTCCAATCTATCAAAGTAAAATCCTTACATCTAATATTATCTACATGTTGGAGAGTCATTAGGTTTTTTTGAAGCAGAAGACAGAAAAAATATGCAGTGTCGAACCCTGGACCTCTCGAATACGCGTCGAGTATGCTTCCAACCACACCACGAAGGCATGAGGAAAAGAGGTAGAAACTACCTTATATGTTCTCCAAACTCTCTTTTACATTACGCGTATCACGTGCCTCAAATTAATGGCAAGATGACATCAAATATTTCTGTGAATTTGCATTATGATTCTGCGCATTTTTTGTATACAATTTGTTTTTATATAGTTTGCTTGTTTTTTTGTACACAGTTTGTTTATATATAGTTTCTTGTGTACAGTATTTGTATACATTTTCCAGTTTCGAATATTCTAATCGCTAATATTCTTCACTAGTTGTGGTAAATTTCTCTCAATTAAAGAATTGTTTTTACCTTGGAAGAAGTGTATCTCTAAATGAAAGACTTTTTGTATATCATCTGGTGAAAAATTAAATATGAAAACCTCAGCTACTGTGAACTTATTTTACAGCTGCAGAATAAAATAACTAAATTGAAATAATTTTAAATCTCTTATTTAAATGCTTAAAATATTAAATCTATATTAAACATATATCAGCTAAAACATAAGCATCAGTTGATTCGCTAAAATACATCAAACTGATAATTTTTTAAGAGCTAAGTCCAACTTCTTCATTGATAAAAATGCATTATATAATTGGTAAATTTATTTTCATTTTGAAGTCATTTTTTACAGATTATAATTTTTAAGTGGTATTGTAGTATAGTTTTCGTTTGTGTAAAATTAGCGACTTTTCAAAGTAAAGATATTCTTGTCTGAAGAATTCTAAGCTCTGCGCTGCTGATCCATCGAAATATGAAGTAAAAACAGGTTTAGTATTCAGTAATTACACATTACACTTCCTAATTTGGTTTCGCTTAAAAGCGAGACTTTAGTACTAAATCAAATCCAGCAATCTACTTCAGATGTCTTTCACTGAAGCGTGTTTACGCATGTTTGTATTATGATGCAAACTGTTTGTAACTTCTTTTTAATTCTTAAATTTTCTAAAATCTGCTATTCCGTCATGATTATTTTTGAATAAAACATGTATTTAAATAATTGGTTCAAATGGATTTTAAAAGAATGAGATTTCAGTTATTTACTTGAACTCCATATCCACATGCAGACTTTCGTTTCATTCGGGAAAATCTTCCTATAAACCTTCATGTGTTTGAATTACAACTATGTAAATTTAATTCCAATTTAACTTAAAGTTTAAATAATTTGTTTGAATTATTTTCTGTTGAAATTCCCAAAGTAGCAATAAATATTCAGTAATTATGCAATTACTAATAAATTACAAACATTTAAGTTTCCTAAGTGTAAGCTAATCTTTAGAGAAAAACTTTGCACCTGCGACCAGAACTCCCAACGTTTCTATGCTTCCTGGATTTTATAAAGAACACAGGAGAAAGGAATTTTTAGTTGACAATAAGGGAAAGACCGATGATGCTACCTATGAACAAAATGGTTTCCTAATGAAGCAAAAGAGAAGAAATAAGCTGTATTTCTTCACAAAGTAGAAAAAAAGGGTCTTAGCAGCTACTCCTCCACAGATCAATCATTTCAGCAACACGACACCAAGTTCTGATAAGGTAAAATAGTGCAGTTTGCAAACTTTCACTTCAGTGGCCAGAGGCATGTCCGGATATTTCACTGAAGTTTCTCTAGAAGTTATCTTGGGTAATTTTTTAGCGTTCTTTAGCTGTTACTTTTTTATTTTAAAAATAGTACCCAGAAAAAAGCCGTTTAAATACCTTATTTCCAAATAAAAATTAAATCAAAGAAGGTTAAGAAATAAAGCGAGCCGTTCGTTCCATCGATGCGCGAAAATGTTTGAATATTTACTTGATCATTCATGAAACCTAATAAGTAGCAGATTTATACTCCTTTTCAGCCAAACATATGAGAGGGTCGTTAATATAACCATTCCACTATTACTTCCTTTTCAATTATCAGTCTAAAATATAATCTTTTCTACTTATGTCTAATCTAAAAACCGAAAAACAATTTATGTTTAATCAAAGTTATGAACAATTCTCATTGTAAGTTTTAATTTTCATCGAGAATTGCATTTAACGTAATCATTTTACTCGCATTAAATATTTAAACAGCACTGCTTATAAACTTACGTTCTTCTGGAGCTTGTGTGATGTTAAAATTTTAGTTTTATATATTCTATATTGCATTTAATTTTTTTAAATGAAGCTTTATAAATTTGAGGGTATTAAGAAAACAAGAAATTTTTTAATGACAAATAATACTCCTTAAAAAATCCACGTAACTGAATTTAATAATAAAAGATTTTAGATATTATTCCAATAATAAATTTTAGAAAAGTGGTCATTAAATATATTAAGAAACCATACCTGATTGTAAAAAAAATATGTTTTTTAATCAATCTTCTAGGAGCATATTGTTACGAATTTTTTATTTAGTTAGATATTTTTAATAAAATTATAATTAAAATTGTTTTATTCCCTTATGCAATGCAGCGCGTGAGCTACGCCCGGAAAAGTAAAAATACAAGAGCACGTGCATTTAACATTGAATAAAAATTTAACTCTGTAATTGATATTTATTTTTAAAAATGCAATTGACTAGTATCTTAGCTTTACCGCAATTCTACCCTTTTCGATTTCCAGAAATTGCTAGAACTCTCTCGCCCGGCTGATTTAAAAAGCTATAAAAGCCGGGGAGAAACATCTCAGCTCAGTAGTTGTTTAGATAACTGTTGTTGTTTAATGTAGCGAATTTAAGGTTATATCGGATTAGCTTTCTCTGCGCTTTGGATTGCGTTCTATTTAACGTAGCAGTAGTTTAAAATATAACTACTGTGTGATATTGTGATATTGTATGAACATCTTTGAGGAAACATCCAGCCTTTTTTTTATATTTCTTGTGATAAGAATAAACTTGATTAACTTTTTATCGAGCTTTGTTACGAGCCCGTATGCACGCAACAATATGAATATTTGCATATTGCAGAAAAATACATTAATAACTCCTGCAAATTCTAAAACAAATCTCTGAAAAGTAGAAATGTATCCTTTCTTTCTTTTATTTCAAGCTTACTTTCTTCCTTTCATTTCATACTCTACAGTTTTGAATTATTAAGTTTCCAGTGATTATAAGAGGGGAAAGATAACTTCCAGTTTTTTTCCCTCTAATAACTATTCTAAGAACGAATTCCATTTTCTTATTTCTCATACAACTGTATGAAGTGTTTTAGGGCACCTGTTCTTAAACAAGTTTAGTCATAAACTATAAGTACATCAAGTTAATATGACCTCTGTTTTTGTTATTGAAATCCTTTTATACGAGACTTTGAATACTGCTGGAGGAATGACCCTTCATTTTTCTGTCATAATTTTAATGAGATAAGTCTGGTTCAGTTTATTTAATTACGGAAAAGCACTCAAGGGCTAATTACCTAAGAGTAGGAATGTCTTCCTGGAGGGCATTATAAGAGAATCTGGCTCTTATACATGTTACACATGGGGAAAAACATGCAGCCTGCCCAATCGCCAGGATTCGTGCCCCGGACGGAACTACCGGTCTTCAGCGACTTTACCCCTCGGCCGCTGGCTGATTAATGAGATAGGCAACTTGGTCAAGATCGCAGTTATTTTTTCAGAAGTTTTCAATGAGCGAATTGCTTTATAAAGCTCTACCAAATTCAGCACACACAAAATTAGAAGAAAGAATATTCGTGATCCTGCAAGAATTTTGGTTGGAACGAGTACTGAAAGCGAATGTTTTGAGTTACTGTCATTTTTGGTTGATTTATTTATTAAGCAAACGGGGCTAATTGTCTAGCAAAATCATGCATTGTTCTCAGTTTTGCAAAATATACAGTTAAACTGAAAAGTCAGGTTAAGAAAAGATATAATTTGTTCTTATGTTTTTTAGCAGTGAAGGGAAATAAATAAATTATCATTAACAGGAAGACATTGAAAGCTTAAATTCATCCACATACAGCATAGAATTCTATAAAAGCCCCATTTACTAACATATAATTTCCAGTCGTGAATTCAAAATTAATTTTTATTACTGATCTATGCTTAGATTTTGAATACTGCTGTACAGCTAGAAGAAGCTCATAAAAATTTTGGAAATTTCAAAAATTCGAAAACTTTAAATATTTTCTTGTGTAATCTAGGACAGAAAAGATGTAGATATTTTTTTTTCTCATTAGTCATTGTGAAAGTGGAACTTCCTCAAATTTGAATAAGCGAATAAAAAGAATATTTCTTATTTTCATAGCTGATAAATCAAAAAACTAATTTTAAAGATGTTTTTTCAGAAAAACTTGTAGAAGCACGTACCAATGGAATCTAAAATGCCAGAATACATTCAAAGGGCTGGTTAAACCATTTCCATTATAGATTATGACAGGCTATTTCCTTTACATACATTGTATACATTTTAAATTAAATTTATAGTTGTAAATCGTATGTATCATGTGCAATCCTATAAACAAAAATGTTTGATTCGTACATTAAAATTTTAAATATATATGCATTTCGTCTCTTGCTTAAACTAAATAATTAGAACTATTTTATGAAAAGGAAATATTTATCTTTAGCCAGCACTGTAGTGTTTTCTTTTTAAATTATCTTCAGTATTCGTCTCGTGACAGATAAATTGATGACGCATTTAAAAAATTCTCACCTGGTTGACTGTAAATTAAACTAAATTGTTTTTTTATTCTTGAAAAAAAGTTTTCGCCATCTTTGGTCCCTATAGAATTAAAATGATTTTTTGTACTACAGCAAAATTCTTCTTAACGAAACTTAGCTTTGTCTCAGTTTAGAAATCAAGCATCTACAATTTTATAAACCATATTTATAAAAACAGACTGTTTTTCATTATTTGGAAGTAAATAAGTAATGAAAATAAGTTATCTGCTTGCATTGAGCAAAATACAATTAATTAGATCTCATTCAAATCTCTTTATATTATGAATAACAAAACTTCTTTTGGAAGATTACTTCATATTCGAAAATGGAACCAAAGTTGATTATTAAAATTAATTACAGTATTTTCCAAGTTAAGTTCTTCTATTATACGAGAAAATATCAATGCCCCCTCACTGATTTCTGCTATATTGCGAAAGAAGATTTCTTAATCCACCTTAATTTTCTTATTCTGATCATGAAATATTGAGAAGTATTTTAATTTCGTATTTGTATAAGTTACCATTTGGTTAAATACTTCTTTAAACTGTGTTACTAATCATTTTCATCACGCAATTTTTTTTTTGCCAGAGCCATTGGTTCAGTGGATTTTAAGTGATAACTGCGATGAAAATAAAAATTTACCTTATAGTATATTTTTTAATTTATCGATTTAAAATATTTCTTTCGTGGTATTTAAACAAAAAGAAAAAAAGTTTAAAAGAGATATTTTAAAGTTTACCATTTTATGCAAAATGTATTAAAAATTCATTTTGTCCATATGAAGCACGAAACAACAGCTACTTTTAATTTTATGAAAATTAAAGCTAACACTCCCCAAATCAAGACATATAATACTGCAACAAATAACGAAACTGATTTTTAAAAATTGAAACACTGATTCATTATTTTAGATAACATAAATATGTAAATGCGTTGGTACATTCGTTTGCCCAGTTTATGATTCCGCCCATTTCAGATAAATGGATTCGGTTGTGCGTTTTTATCTAATGAGAGGCATAAAGCATTGTAAACTTTTGTGACTGAGTGTTAATGTATTGCATTCTGGAGTGAAAGCAAACCGCTTTCTGTCACTCAACAGTCCAGAGTATGTATAACAGAATGTTTTTAATAATTTAAGAACATATGAACATGTTAAGCAGTCTAACAAATCAGATATTTATAGATAAAAACTTCAGTCTGCAACAAAGAGGATTCGCTTGAAATGGGATAATTACTTTTTAATTTCCTTTGCAATGATTCCTGAGATAGATCTCTAATGCTGTTTATTCCTTGACATATATTTTTTGTCAAGCAAATAATCGGGATATTTATAATAATTTGAAATATTTTACAGTTTCATTTTATTCTGCTTTAGACTTTGAATAAAGACTCCGAATTTTATAATGGTTGATATACTTTTAAATCGAAGCAACGAAAATATAGTGAACCAGTTTGACAACAATAAAGTATAAATTACACATTAGTTCCGTGACAATTCGTTTTTCTTTGTTTTACCTTGAGGTTTCAAGGCATTAGCAGAGTGTAATTATTTGAAGTATCAAAAATCTTTCGTTGTTTAAATATTTGTTACATCTGGCTTGGGAACGCAGCAGGTGTGACGGCATTCAGATGATAATTTTCTGTTCTTCCTTTATGTTCTTTCTTTTGAAAAATGACGTAATTGTAAAGTACTATTACTCTGACATTTGCAGATTGATTCTACTTTATCTTTCTCCCAAACTGCTCCCGAAACATTTGTTGGTTAGTAAATTTAAAAGTAGCAATTATAGCAACAATAAATTTTTGTGCATATTTTGTGGACTGTATTTATTCACTCATATGAGAAATTAAATGTAGAACAAGAAGAACTTGAAATAAAACAGAACATTCTTTTTGAATTTTCAAATGCCTTTTGGACTGAACTGAATTCCCAAGTTACAGTTTGCATCAACTACGCTTTGAAGAATAGCTTTCAAATTCCAAGAATGCACTGTGTAATAATGTATTTATTTATTCTGGTTGAGATATGCCTAGGGTTTCCCAATGCTGCACTTTTTTTTTCTTTCCGATAGTTTACATGAAGTTTGACAAATTCCCGAGATCGGTTGGTTAGTAGCATGCAACTCAAGAAATTGACTGAGTTCGCTTATAAATTGACGAATTAGGCCTCTCAGCGAGATTGGAGAAGCCTAAAACATTATATCAGCCCTATGTAATTAAACTGAATTTGCTTGTGACTTTGAATCACATTTTCTCACATTTCAGTGTGAAAATTAGCTATAAATGAATACTGTTTGACTAGCTATAAAAAAGCGGAACGATATTTCTTTCATTTTCCAATTCCTTTTTTCGAGTTTTCGTATGAAATGCTAACAGCACAACATTTTAAATCAAATAAGGACCTGGAAATTCAAATTTAATATTGCAAATGATACAAAACATTGTAGTCAAAAACCAGAAAATCATAATCATAGCTGGTAATTAATGTAAACAAAATTGATGTTAACTTCTAGTTAACTAAACATAAAATGAAAAATTATGCTTGGACTTTTATTTGCAGTCTTAATTTTATGAACTTTATAATGCCTCTTATTCGATAACCATTGTAAACGAACCATCCGTAACTTAACTTATTCCAACTATAAGTTATTATGATCATTTTTCTTTTTATTTCTTCACCAACTATTGCAATTCTTTGCATTAAAAATATTTTAATGCAATTTCAAACTTCCTCGCAAACGTCCAGAAAAACGTTTAAGGTATATTTTATTTTTATAACAGTTATTTTAATTTAGTAAACCTGTCCTATCTTGCCTCGTTTCAACATACAACTCCCTACCAGAATGAGTTTTTAAAATCGCGTTGTATGCAAATGAAGAAGCGATAGTATAAAAGAAAAGTTACACTGACTGCGAGAGAGAAAGAAAGTTAGGAATTCTGATAAGCACGCGTTTGACTTTGAGTTACGTCTCTCTTAGTTGTTGTTACGCTTACCCGTATTGTTGCGTGCCTTTTGATAGTTCGCCGGCTAGTTTAAGATTACGGTCTAACTACATTATAAATGTGTTAGCTTCGGCTAAATCTCTTAGTTAGTCATTAGTTAGCTCTTTTTCTTACTTTTAAGCTCAAGTGGAGGCTTTGCTGTAAGTCCGAAGAAGGGGCGGATTGTTAATCTTATTTTGAGTGAATAAATGGTAATTAACCCTTCTTGAATTTACGCTTTCTGTTCTTGGAACTAAGCAATAATTCGCTTAACAGTTCTCTAGGTTCCTCGAAACATCATCTAACAGTAAAAAAGGGAGGAACCCTACATCTGGCGCCCGAAATATTTTAACCGACCATGTAGTTGGAAAATTTAAAATTTACGCTGAATCCTCCTATCTTTCAAATATCCCTGAGCAACCAGTAAACCCGATGAAAGAATTTGGTTTCATAGTAGAAACCATGAGGGCAGCTATGAAGCCAGTTGCGACGTTCGATGGCAAATGTTCGGTGATAACCTTCCTAGAACAGATTGAGCTGCATTTTACGCTACGTCCCGTAAACCAACTACAGAAGATCACAATAGCAACGACTAACATAAAAGGCCAGTCCCTTGGTCAATTCAAAGACGTCGGGAAATTAATCCCACAGCTGGGTAAATTTAAAAACTGCGCTATTAAAAGCGTTTCCCGTAATCAAAGACCGAGCAAAACTGGAAGCAGAACTCTTCAGTAACTACCAGACGAATGTCGAAGATTTGACCGATTCTGTTCTGAGAAAAATACAAATCTTCAATCTGCTGTATGAAAAGAGGCCGGTTAGTGAATTAATCGAGGTAATTTTGCCGCGCCTGCTTCCTTCGATCCAGGATTTCCTGAAGGTGAGAAACCCACAGACACTAGAAAGCCTATTTCAACTCTCCGTGAAGTTCCAAAGTTGACGAAGAGCTGAAAACGCGCGTTCACGAAACTTTCGCCAGTATTCGAGATTTTCGTCTCAACCGAGACCTCAAAGTAAGCAGTATTCTTATCGGCAATCCTAGAAGATCGAAAAGGGCGATAGCAAGAAGACAGGTCATACGAAAGTATTTAGCGATCGTAAAAAGAAGCAGCAAAAGCAAGAGGCGTAACAAAAGGATTTAACTTGATCCAGGATGGCCGAGAAAAGGGTCCAGTCGTCCCCTGTGAGAAAAATGCCTCGGAGATTAAATTAAATACGGTTGTGGTACAGAATTTTACCTTGCCGGAAATTCATTTTTTGCTAAACAACGTGCCTACTACGGCCTTACTCGACACTGGAACGCAATGCAGCTTTTTGTCGGAAGTCTTTTTAAAAAAGAATTTTCGAAGGTGTACATTGTTTAAAAAACCAGGGGGTAGAAATTAATTGTCGCCCAAGGCAAACAATGTATGTGTATTGGAAAAGTAGGGGAGCACGTAAATATCAAAAATGAAACTCAGAAAGTAAATTTTCTTGTAGTTAAGGGTCTACTAACTTCGGTTATTTTGGGGGTTGACTTTTTACGCGCAGCCAGCGTGCATTTAAATTTTAAGAACTATATCTTGCAGGTTCAGATGGACGCTGTAGAAGACGAACAGGGAAGCCACGCCAAACTGGACCTGAACCACCTCCAAGAAGAGGATAAAAAAAACTGTGAGTTTGGTAAGTAATTTTTTAAAATTATTTGATGAGTAGCCAGGCTCAGTAGTTCAATACGAAATTAACGTGAGAAATGCCCCCAATTCGGTCTAAGACTTATAGGTATGCTCAAATTAAAGAAAATATCTTAGAGAAGCACAATACACAGATTCTGGCCAACAAAAGAATTATCTCGAGTAGTAGCCCCTACGCAAGCGCGGTAGTTTTATATAAGAAGAAAAACAGCTTCCCACCCTCAGATCCGAATTCGTGGGGATTTACCGTGGATTACCGTAACTTGAATAGTATAACGAAGTATCCTACATACCCCCTGCCGCTAACTGATGAGATAATCCGGCAACTTTGATCTACTAAATATGTGGCAACGATTGACCTGACGTCAGGATATTTTCAGATTGCAGTAAAACTCGAAGATATGGAGAAAACCGCCTTTAGGACGACGTCAGGCGTATATGCCTTTTTGATCATGCCCTTTGGTTTAAGCGGACCTCCGACTAAATTCCGGAGGGTAATGGATATCGTATTAAGACCCGTCTTAGGCAAACTTACGTTCATCTGTTTAGATGGTGCCATAATAACATGTGGAACAATCGACGAACATGTAGAGCACTTAAAAAAAGGTTTTTCATTTTTAAATGAAGCTGCCCTCAAGGTGAATCCCAAGAAATGTAAATCTGCGGCGAAGGAACTTAGATACCTCTGATATAAAATTTCGAAAAAAGACATAGAAACTGATCATTCTAAAATCCTAGCAATCAAGAGTTATCCGCCCCCTAACACAGCAAAAATGTTAGCTCCCTTTTTAGGCACGTACTCATTTATCGACCCTTTAGTACGGATTTCGCGAAGGTAGTTGAAATCTTGTTAGTTCTCAAACGGAAGGAAACTAGATTCACGTTGACGGCAGAAGCGAACACTGCTTTCGAAGAATTAAAACACGCATTAACCAGCGCTCCAGTACTCAAATTTCCAAAAGGGAACCAAAATTTAGAAATCGCTGCAGACGGCTCTGATTTCCCAGTCGGTGCCGTCCTTTCCCAAAACGGGTAGCAATTGCATACTTCAGTAAAATTTTGCATCAGACTCAATGAAATTATACTGCGACGGAAATTGAAACTGTCGCTGTCTATAGCAGTGCAAAAATTTTCGAGTTTACTTTGGAAGCGCCCCGATGATAGTCTATTCAGACCATGTGGCAATCGGTCTCTTGAATTAGATACAGTAGTACAGTAGGTACGCTTGTAGAGTAGGTCACTTGTCTCTATTTAAATAATATTTGGTCTCTATTTAAATAATATTAAAACGCAACTTTTGTGCAGTATTAATCAAAATGTATAATATTTTCAGTAAAGCAAGTCTAAAAAATTCTCACAAAAAATTCAAAATTAGAACACATTTAAAAATTTCAATATGTAGAATTTTAAAACGTATGAATTTACAGCACAGTTCTTCTAGCTTTTCTTGACTTTATAATACCATTTTATAAAAATTTACATGAAAACTGTAAATATTTCAAAATTACCTATTATTTCTTCTCATAAATTTTGCCTTTTATAATCATTACTTTGTTTCATAAAATCACTTCTCTTTTCTGGCTTCTGTCCACTTAAGGTAACATTTTTCTACATTTCTTGCCTACATTTTCCCATTTCTTACTTTAAAGGTAACAGCTGTTTTAATTAGCTAGTCAGTATGTAATGAATAGACAATCTTCCTTGATGTACTATTAGGGAGCTTTTGGTTATTTGTGGTAATGTATGGGATATAACTTCAAATTCCACAAAACTTTTGAAACATTTACAGCTCCTGAATTTTGCTTCAGGACGAATAGAGCATCTGCAAGGTTCTGACACCCGCTATTCAATTATCTTTTACTTTTTGGCAGATCCCTAATGTCACATAACCCAGAGCGATGACTCAACTCTTCAAATCTTTTTATCAAGAGCGTAACAGTAGAGTGCATTATAACGTTGAAAACGTTTGCTAGTAATTCCTGCTTTCGTATGAATATTGTCTTTTCATAATTTTACATCTGGTGCCCTAAAGTGAAAAGCACCTCATAAAGATACAGTCATTTGCATGTTTCTTCTTTATCTTTTTCGTGTCAGTGTTCCCCGAATCGTTCAATTTAACATAACATTGCATTTACAAGTTTCACTTTGGTAGTTAGAAATTTATTGTAGTTTGTATTTATTATTGTAGTTAGAAATTTATTATTGTAGAAGAATGCCTGTTTGTGTCCCTCTTTTCCTCCTTTTCATATTACTTCCTTTATGCTACTCATACGGGAAAGTGGTTAGTGAATCTAATGTGCCCGGGTTCGGAGAAGGCATGGATGTAAATTGTCTGTCCCTTCTGTTTAAAATTTTTGTATTTGTGCTGCAATGCGCGCTAGCACATCGTCTGTGAGACTATCTACGAAATCGCAAAGCGTTACCATGGTTACCAGCTTTTGCGTTACCGTGGTTATTGTTAAAAATAAAAGGAAAATGGCTGTTCTAAAAGGATTTGAAGTGTTTTAATTGTTTATTCGGGTAACATTTTTTAAATAACTTTATAGGAGGCAACGGTGGTCCGCTTCTTAGGATCCTCCATAATAAAGCGACCGCCTCGTCCGGCCTTAGTAGTGGCCAAGGCTTATAATCACTAGTGCTCGCCATTAGATAAAACGTACTACTTCTTTTATCATATGACTGACCATCTCAGTTTGGAAGGGATATCTAAAAGTCAAATAATATATGAAGCAATAATTCAGTGAATCCTTTTCCGGTGGTACCTCACTCCTTAAATGAAAAAAAAATATTCTTTAGTGGTAACTGGTTCAACCTCTTCAGAGGTAACTAGTCACTTCTTACATCTACTACTCTTATCGTATGAAAAATCTATCACTCTTAAAATCTACTCAGTCTTTCTTTCTGACTAACGTCTAGGGGGCAAGCCATTGTATAATATTTGCTTCTGATTACACTATTTTTATAACCGATATGATTTAGAGAGATATCACCAAAAAGTTTCCCTTTTGAATGTCCTTACTTCGTTACATAACGAGCATTCCACATTTCGTTCCCCGTTAAACGTGTTCGCTCAGTACTGTGTTGTACTTGGCCAATATCTCAACTTGCCCAATAGGCTTGATTTCTTAGCTTCTGAAACTAAACTAAACTCAGCGGCGCAACAGCCCTTAAAGAGCCAAGGCCGGCAGTGCCCTGAAATCTGCTTTCTAGACCGTGGGCTCCGGGAGTGCGTGAGCATATGCCCCGGACAAGTGGTCAGCTTGCCGCAGGACTCCCGGTGTTTAGTCCCCAAGCGAACTTGGTACTCATTTTATCGATCCACTCAAGGGATGAAAGGCTGAGTCAACCTTGCCTAGCCCAGCAATCGAACGCCGCACCTGTGGTGCTGCTGCGCGACGCGCTAGATTTCTTAGCTTCGCTGGATAAAAATAGGAAAATATCTTTCTTCGAGTGTCTAATGATAGAAAATAAGCTCTCTAAGACTAACCACCATTATTTTTCTTCCTTCTCAACTGCTGTCTATTTATTAAGTAATTTTGAGTTCTGGTCTCTTAGAGACAATCATCTTTAGGAAGAGGCTCAAAGAGATCTTTCTAATACCTCTACCCATATCTTATAAGGGAGCCACAACTAGAGTTGAATCACTCTCAATAACAGCAACGCACAGTGTTTTTTTCCTGCGAGTATACAAACCAATAACAATGCTTCACCGTTTTACTATTTGGAAAACGACAAAAATAGTGATAAAACTGAAAGAAAATCTTACTTGTCTATAGAAAATATAAAGTTCTTATTGCATGTATTTTTAAGATATTTAGTAACTAAACTAATGCTGGGTATAGTAAAAAGCGTATGCACCCTTCAGAATGCACTACCATCTTTCGGCAAGTCCATTGTGATAAATTTTCTTCTTTCCTGTGTTACCTTCTTGGTGTAATTGGCAGCACCCCCGACTGGCATGGGGAATCTGGAATTCAAATAATGGTTAGAGCATCGCTACAATATTTTGTAGACTCTACAATATTTTGAGAAGTATACACTGAAATATGAGCATTAAAAAGCAATGAAAGAGAAACGTATGCTCAAGGACAGACTATATTACTTTCAAATGTATACACGTTAATCATTTAGTGACCAGTAAGAAGGGATCCTGTTTTTTTCGTACATTTACAGAATCTGAAAATAAACGTAATACCAAACCCATTCCTGACCCACCAGCGGCCGAGCGGTAAAGTCTCTGAACACTGGTAATTTCATCAGAGGTCCGAATCCCTAGAACGGGCTAGCTGCACGAGTGTTTTCGTGGTTTTCCCTATGTGTAATGTATATACAAGCAAGTTTCCCCTTAAAATCCTACACGAAGGCATCCCTGCCCTTAAGCACATAGCCCTCGAGGCTTCGTCATAATCACATAAACTAAACCAAATCAAACCCAAACCCATATCCTTTCTTCTCGAGAAATGCAGTTAGACGTTAATGTACTGCAAATTAGACCCACAGTACGTCATGAGTACACGACGTCATGAATTATCTATCCAATAAGGAATTTCCAACAGCCAAGCTGTCATAGCCTGGATACCGACAAGTTTGCCTTGAGTTCAGCAAGTGTGTTTAGTTTTTAAATTCTGCTGAGAACATGACTATGAATATTCCTAATTTTACTTGAAGAATCTGATCCACTTGATCTTTACTTGAAGAATCCAAAAAATCTGAGCCAAACGGGTTCATTCTTTCTGTGCCTTGAATTCTCATAATTGATAAAAATAGTAATGTGTAATATAGAATATAGCCCAAGATCCAAAATATCACTTCTATTAAAATACAAAAATGAAAAACCAGTCTTACCTTTCAAAAATATTCATCTAACAGCAGTCTTATATTATTTGTCTTGCTGTGATTTTAAGGTACTAAATTGAATACCTCTTCCCACGAAAAATGATTGTGGATTCAACTTCAATTCAATTCACATATAGTAATCAAAAAATCAAATTTTATCGAATATTTATGAAGCGGGCATGGATAACTCGAAGAGCAAAGCAGAAACCATAATTCTATAATCTACCTCTGTATGTGTTTTGACAGCAGGAAAATCCGAAAACCTTTTTAGTTGTGTCTGAAGGAATGATGGAGCAGCGATGCAATGCTAAAACCCTAAACATTCTGCCAAAGAAAAAACAGCCGTGATTTTCTCCGTTATTATTTTGTAACAGTACTAGCTAGCTATTGAATAAGAAATATAGCAATATGCGATTCTATTTCGCTATTTTATCACATTGCGATCAATCTGTTGTTGAACTGGAATGTCAGTGTATGCAAGATTTTAAATATTAAAATAGAGAAGCACGGTTTCAGAGAGAAATTCAGCTTGGTTATTGATATTTATCTATGAAAGGCACCCTTTGCAGTTCGTGGTCACCATAACTGCAGATGCTTTGAGACATATAAACCATCTTTGCTGACCAGCTTAGCATCTGGCTAGGTAATATCCACTTGTCCACAATGCTGCAATCTAGAATAGCTCGCTAATATTATAACTTTGTTAGATCAGCGATGGAAGACTTTTTCTTGCCGGTATTAGACAATTGTTTGATTCCTGGTTGAAACCCAAGTTTTGCACTGCCTTCCTATAAGTAAAGAGCTACTTCCAAGAGATTTGCTTAAACGTAATTTGGTTACCTTTAATTAGTCTTAAAAGAATAAAAAATGTAGAAAATCTCTACGTATGCAACTAAGATCTAAAATTAGAAGAACATTTTTGAATTTATATTTCTTTTGAAATAGAGTTAAATATAATAAATGACATGAATATTATTTTCATAATAAATATTACTAAAATTATATCACCTTTTAGCAGTTTACATTAATAAGGAAATCCCACTGGCAAAGCTAATGCTGGCGTATATTTTTCGCCCCTTCAGAAAACGGGGACTTAAGGGCACTTTCTTTTAGATCATATTGGCTTGTCAATAAAGCTCATCCAATAAGGGCTAGCTATCATTTGTCATTTATTACATAAACTATGATAGCTCAAAAATAAAACAAATGAACCATGTCCTGGGTTCTGGTTTCATTCGAAGTCCAGGTCTTCATAGGCATATGAATATTAATTTGCTTTACATAAGTATTGTGATAAAATAAGAAACATAATATAAAAATAATAGCATTTGAGTGATGCAAGTGAATTTAAAACAAAGTTTTAATAATGGTAATAACTGAAACAATTGCAAATATAATCTGTTTTTAATAATCCAGTTACACAACATCTCTTGTTAAATAGTTAGATCTTTTCCATTCCGACTCTTTTAATTCCAATTAATTGTATATTTTTAAAAAAGATAATTATATGAATAAAGCCATGGGCTGTTTTATATTTTATTTAAGGCTCTTTGAAAGGCTCAAATGTTTCTTAAAAATAAAAGTGTTTCAATTAATTACCATGTTCTTCGAAAGACATGTGGTATTTTAATATTTCATAAATTTTTCTGCAATTTACATTTTCTAAATTATTAAAAATAAATACCACTGGAATATAATAGAGTATAATTAACAAAATATATTAACAGTTTGAAAAGGTTAAGTGGAATTAGAGTAGTGTTTGCAGATTGTATAAAAATAACCTTTATAAAAAAAATACGACAAATTACTTTTAACATTTTTTCCTTTTCTCTTATTGAAATATAATCCAGGACTTCAACATCTCTCAAAATGTTATTGCTTTTCTTCTACTAAATACATTTTTCAAATGAAGAAGGCTTTTTTGCAATAAAACATTTTAATGCAGTAAATTATACTTAGATAATTCGTTATGCATTCAAATCATCCTTAACAAGATAGAATGCAGCGTTTTTAGAGATAAAATAACTTGCTATGTTTTAGCATCATCCAAACCACCTGTAGAATTTTTGCGGCTGACATGTCGGGAGAAATAAATCTATACAGACGAAAAGTGTTGTACTTTAGAAGAAATCAAAAGACCTACTTTTAAGTGATTTGCTTAAATTTGATTTAGTTAACTTTTAAATCCTTTTAAGTTAACTAAATCAAATTTAAGCAACATCTTAAGGATGTTGCTTAAATTAAAGAGGATAAAAGATAAAAGAAAAAAAGCAAGGATAAAAGAAAGCGCGGGGTATGCAACTAAGATTCAAAATCGAAAGTGAGAAGAGTACTCTTGATTTTATATTTCTTTTGAAATAAAGTTAAATATGGTAAATGTCATTAATTTTTTTATTATGGAGCAAGAAAGTCACAGTTTCTTTCTTCACCTTTTGTTATTCACATTGTCTCTATCTCTCGCACTGGATCATCTGCCGTATTTATTTCTTATTTCATCTTCCTGAAATATGACATTAGTCCGAATTCTTAAGCATGACAGCAATCACTTTTTATCCTTAACTTTCATTTTAAAGGGAAATCCTTAGTAATATTTTAACGGCAAATAGCATAAATTATAGATAAATTACAAAACGATAGAAGCTATCGGCTTTTAAATTGACACTTAATGCAATGTATCTCGACACAGTTTCGTTTTATTTTAATTTTAACGAAATTATTGATAAAAGAATATTAAGAATATCTGTGAAATAAAAAAGGTATAAAAGGCAACCTGATTCCTTACAATAAATTTCCGCTAATGTACTTAGCTGTAATCTATTGTAAGCTCTGCATGTATTACAGATTTAACGTAGTTCTGTATGTATTAACTAATTGTAGCTCAGTGTGTATTACAGACTTCTTTAACAAAATATAAGAAAAAGTAAGTATTTCAAAGTATCGAAACTATCTTAACATAGTAAACGTATTTAGAGTACAACTATTAATGTCTGAAATTGTATATTTATGAGCTAGATTACTAACTGTCTAGTGTACAAAATTCTGTATATTCTATATAAGCTGGAATACGCACACAGAATTGCACTTGTTTACTCTTATATAACTACCTTCTTAATATATTTTCAAAGAAGTGCTTTCTTGGAACTCAGCTTGGCTCCCATCAAAGAATAGTTTCCGTTTCTTAACATATCCCTGAATAAAGTAAAACTATCCAGATGTGTTTTGAAGTCTATTCTTTCCATTCAGCAGGTAGACTTCTTCTTCAGTTGCACTACAGCCTATCACAGGCCAAGGCCGTCTCAACAAGCTTCCTCCAGCGGATCCGATTAGTCACTACGGTCAGCCAAGGATTGATATTTAGAGTTTTGAGATCTACCTCTACACAGTCTATCCATCTTCTGTGAGGTCTTTCTAGTACCCTCTATACCTGCAAAGGACACCTTTTTAACAGGGTTCAAGCTGTCACACCCGAAAAATGTTTAAGCCACCTGATACGATAAGATTTGAGGACTCGAACAATATTAGGTTGTTTGTATCTTCTATATATTTCATGCTTAAACGAAATTCTACATCTATTACTTTCTCTGAGTCATATATTTTCTAAAGCATTAATTAGTATTTTTCTTTCAAAGATTAGAAGTCTTTCTTCATCTATTTTTGTTAATATCCAGTATTCACTACCATATAATATGATAGGTCTAATAAGAGTTTTATAAAGATTTATTAAAGGTCCAGTCATTAGATATCTTGAATTTTAATAATTTAGACACTAGAAAATTTTTTAAACCATCATAACATCTATTAGCTCTAAATAATCTTATTTTCAATTTCAAGTTTAATATTGTTATCTTTAGAAATGATAGTACCGAGATAAGTAAACTGAGAAAAGCCCTCGAAAGTATAAGACTTTATTTGCAGTGGGAGAGGATTATATACTCTACCAGTTACGGTCATAAATTGTGTTTTTCAATCATTAATGGTAAGTTCAATGTCTGCAGACTCTAAAGAAATAAAAGTCTCCAAAAGTCTTCTGCTAATAATGTCGATGTCATCAGCATACGGTAGTAACTGTATAGATCTCTGAAATATGGTGCTTCTACTTATAATTCCGGCATCTCTAGTAGCCTTTTCAAGGGCGATATTAAAAAACATGCATGTAAAGGCATCACCCTGTTTCAACCCCCTTTCACAGTAGAATGCCTCTGTTAGATAAGACCATGATTTTAACTCTGCAGTTTACTCTCCTTAAAGTAATTCTAGATAGATCAATCAATTTTCTAGGAAATCCAAATTCCAGCATAGCTGCAAACACCTTTTCACTTTTCACGGTATATGCTATCATAAACAGCTTTAAAATCTATATAAAGATTAAGAGTATTGTAAGGTCGTTATTTTATTCTAACCAATTATTTTAGTTTTCCTTCCCTTTCCCTCCCGATTTCAGTTTTCTGCCGGGATGTAAATTTGTTATGACGTAAATGCAAATTCTAAATGTGTTTCAGAAGCAATATTTAAGCTGCGTTTCAACAGTTTGAAAGAGTAGTAATGGACTTAGTTCCGAGTTCATGCTGCGTATTTGAAATTAGCTCTATAGCCGGTGTCAGAAACCTTTCATTTTATACTGATATTTCTAGGATCGTCTTTGCTGTGTGCAGCCGATTTAGCGTTAGTTAAGCGAAGGGTCCAGTCATTAGATATCTTAATTTACTAGTGATTTGTTATATTGTTATTTCCTGTTAATTTACGTAGTCACAATTGGTGGTGTTTTGTGAGCAAGAAGTGCGTGCATTTGTTTTAATTTAGTTGAAATAAAAAGTTATTTAAACCTTTCTTCTGCAGTAATTATTCCTAAAGACATAGCAAGAATGCGCTACTTCGTCTTCAATTTAGAGTCTACAGTATATGCTACCAAAGAAAACATAGAGACTCGGTAGATAGTAGATTTTCAACCTTGAAATCCACATTGGTAGCTACCATTAACTGCAGATGCATACGGTAATAACCTATTATATAAAATATGGGAGAAGATTTTTTAAATGCAACATTTAAGAGGGTGATGCCTCGATATTTGCAACATTCGAGTCTGTCTCCTTGTTTAAAAATGGGACCAATGGAGCCATCTTCACATTCAATGGGCATCTGCTCCATAATCCAAGCATTAAGTATGACTTTATGAATAGCATCCATACGTTCAGGTTTGTCAATATTAAACGTTCTGCCTTAATACCAACTGGACCTGTAGCCCTGTTGTTATCTGGTTTCTCACTTCTTCCTGACTTCACATAAGGATAGTGCATTAGGGCCTTCCTCACTTCGCATAAGGATGGTGCATCAGGTTCCAGAACTCGATCATTTTCAACGACATTCAGGTCGATAGTTAGATCAACCTCCTCCCTTGAAGATCGCTTCCACAGAAGAAGATAGCTAAAGAACTATCTCCATCTTTTTAGCACTTCAACTCGATCACTTGTAAGCTCGCCATCACCTTTATTATTTATTTATATCATTTAATTCAAATATTCTTCGTCATTCTGAGCAAATGGATCAAAATTATCAAATGCTATAGGTAAACTTGTAGGGATTTATATTTGTTTTAAATAACCAATAAATAAATTTAATTTGCAGTTCTTTCGTAGCCTTCATTCCATTAATTGTCAGTACCAGAATATTTAAATTTGGTAGCGCACGTAAAGGAATGCAAATTCTACCAGTGGGAAAAAAACCTTGAATATTAATTTCTGAAAGGGAAGTTAGAGAGTCTGGGAAAACTCTGTGAATGCTGTAGCGCAACCTTCGGCTTAGCAGTTATTACTGGTTAAACGTGGCGTAACGGCCATTATTTTGCTGCCACTAAACTTATCAACGCTCTGTTAGGAAACCTTGAATTTTCAGCTATCCACCGAATCTGGAACTTAAACCTAATTCTAATAATTCTTCCAGTGTTCGTGGGTTTCTTAGCTCCACGAAATCTTGTACTACAGGTAATAATCTTAGTAGTATAATCTCAATAACTTCGTTATCCAGCTTTCTTCCATATAACGTATTCAATAGCTTGATTTTACGCTGGATAAACTCAGTAAGAGTCTCAACTTTCCTTTGGTAAAAGCTGTACAGTTCGCCTTCAGGTTTGGCACGATCTTTCACAATCGGAAAGGCCTTTAGGAGTGCTTCTTTAAAATTTTCAAAATTGTAGGTGAGGCTTCCGACTTCCCCGAGGAAGAATTTTCCGATTTCTTTCCACCAAGACTCTGCCTGTCCTCGGAGGGCACTCGGGGCAATGGCTACTTTTTGTCTTTCGGATACCGGATACAACTGAAAGTGCGTCTCAAAGGATTCTAGGAATGAAGTAACGGAGTTTTTACCGTCGAACACCACTACTGGTTTAATCGCCGCTTTCATAGTCTGTATTAAGAAGCCAAATCCACCCAATGGCCTTGTCACCATCGGGTCTACGATTTCTGCATCTTGTAAGGATGATTGTCCGTCCTGATCATCGGCCATTGGATTCAAGTAGAATGTTCGGGCGCCAGTTGTAAGATATTGTGTCTATTTCTTGTGTGAAATCTGGAGAGTAGTGACTGTACAGAGGACGGGTTAAAACTACTCTTTATCACACTCTTTAAATTGCGTCAACTGGACGCTAACACACTACGCCTCTGCTTAGGCGGTAACTGAAACAGTAAGATTTGAAGATATTAACGAGTAGTAGAATTGCGCTACAGGGCTCAGACAATCCTGTTTCCTAACAGAGCGTTCATAAGTTTAGTGGCAGCAAAATAATAGCCGTTACGCACGTTTAACCAGCAATAACTGTAAGACGAAGCTCGCGCTACAACACGCACAGAGTTTTACCAGACTCTCTACAGTTTCCTTCTAGAACTTGATATCTAAGCTTTTTCTCCCACTGGTAGAATTTGCATTCTTTTACGCGGGCTACCAAATTTAAATATTCTGACACTGACAATTAGGGGAATGAAAGCTTATAGGAAAGAACTGCAAATTGAATTTAACTGGTTATTTAAAATAAATATAAATCCCTACAAACTATAGTATAATAATTAAAAATTAAAAGAAAGCCGTAAAACTACAAAGAGCAAATAACTGTATTTCCTTTCCATCTTAAGCCTCTTTCATCTTAAGCAATTATTTAAATTAAAACTTTATAGATAAACCAGATACCATTGCAGAGACTGGTAAACAACGCCAGATTGAAAGTAAGACAAGAAAGCAATACGAAATATAGTGTACGATTAAACAATACTGATAACAAAATAAAGCTTTGGAAAATAAATGTGAACATGTCTTCTGAAGCGAATTATATGTTCATACATATTCATAAAACATTTGCTGCATGGTTAGAATTTCTGCTTTTACAATAATTTTTATAAATAATTTATTAGAAAAATTAAATTTAATTAAGAAGAAGCAACTAAAGCTGGATTTGAGCTGCACAAGAAGAAATCTTCTTTCTGACCTAGCATCAGAAAGATGAGAAAGCTTTTCTCATTCAAGGCTGATAGGAATAACTTGAATTACCAGAAGTTCTACAAGCACAAGGAATGTACACCTGTATAAATTAATATCCTCTAGGCCTTGCTAGACTGACAAGTGAGTTATCACTCCAGTCTGAATTAAGATGTCAAAAGTCCTATGAAGGTTAAATAATCTTTTTTATTAACACTTTAAACATAAAAAATACCCCACTTAACAAAACAAAATTCTACAACTTGTGGTATAGGGCTCTGTTTAGTTGTATTAACAGTTATTTTAATTTTTTAGCCTTTCCTGAATTCTCTTATTTCACCTCGCATTTCCTCGCCAGGATACAAATTAAGTAAGTCAACAAGAGTATTTAACTGTTGAAGCGAAAAGCTTGTGAAGATTTATCTAATCATTTTTTACTAATAGTTAATTTTGAGTTAAAGTATTTTCTTTCACTCTCTTTTCACCCACGCTTTTCATGCCAGAGTGTAAATGACATTTATTCAATTTGAGGGAGAAAGAAATGCTGTTTAAGCGAAGGTTTTGCAAGTTGATTTTAGAGCGTGTTCTGCCTACTTCAGGCCACGTTGTTACCGTGACTTAATAGCGATTTAAATCTGTGGGGTTGAATGCTACTAGCTATTAGGCTTGTCTCGCCAGTTTTCTACAAACCAGAGCGTTTCCTGGGCGTTACTTTATTCTGTGAGCCGTTAGGCTAATCTTACTCTTTTTGATTTTAATTCAGCACTACTTATTTAAGTCAAGCCAGAAGTGTTGGCTCGTGTAAACCCAAGCTGGGTCATTATTACTTCTTTGTGTTTAAATAAAAGGTCCTTATACACCCTTCTTCTGACTTTTGTTTTTGTATCATAAGTCTTGAAATAATTCTTCTATAGTCCTTTTAGAGTTCGGTAGTGTATTTTTCCTAAGAATATCAGACTTTATAAGGTTAGACAGAGTGTGATTTTGCTAGTGATGCATATGTTTGCTTTTTTATTCTCGAGCTGTTAATCTTAATAGCAGCTACGCATTCTGGCCGTCTAGTTAGTATATCCAGAATGTAAATGACATTTATTCAAATTGATGGAGAAAGAAATGCTATTTAAGCGAAGGTTTTTGAAGTTGATTTTAGAGCGTATTTGCCTACTTCAGACCACGTTGTTACCGTGACTTAATAGCGATTTTAATCTGTGGGGTTGAGTGCCGGTGTATGTTTCTGGGTCAGTCTGTTAGATGTAATTGAATTGTGTATTCTAGCACTACTTCCTTACTATTTACATTTAGTGTTATCGTTTGCATTCTCACTGCAAGTGGAGGGTGTTTTTGTTTAATTACGTACGTCCGTGCCTTCTGTGATTCAATTTGAAATAAATCAGCATTACACCTTTTCTCTGTTGTGCTCATCTTCGCGCCTGTGCGAGAAGTCGCCAGGTACGAACCTTCAGAAGATCTATTCACTATTTCATGCTAGCCAAACATACTATAAAGTGGGTATTTAAAATAACATAAACTGACATTCAAATTGCAGTAACGTTGTCGGAGACTATACAAAAGGACCAACTTAGCTGACTCACGCATTTTAAAGCCGCGCTTTTAACGTCCGGTAGCAAAATGTCTAAAGTTGGAACAATCTTTGGCAGAACTGGTGATAGGATGTAAACTGCAAGCGAGGCTGCCAAAAGATATAACTCTAAAACATTCTAACCCTTAACATAAATACTCGGTGAGGACTACGGAAAGAAGTAGTAGCGAAGTTTCGTGTCGTAATAAATGGTTAATAAACATAAACTCCTCACAAAGTTACAAATTTAAATCTCACAAAAATGTTTTACGCATAAAATTTGTACAAAATATTTATGCAGATATTGAGAAAAACATAATTTCAAGTCCTACCAAGCAATTCTGTTAATGAAGCCGCAGCATACTTCTCAACGAAAGATAACATCCATAATAACATGAACAACATCTGACAAGTTATGGCTTAGTAATTAGAGACCCTGTGACTGTGTGTGTTTGTTTGTATACCTGCATGTATGCATGCATGAATGTATAAATTTATATATAAGAACAAACATATAAAATTGGTAAACGGTAAAAGTAGAATGATATTCAGCTTTCAAATGAAATAGAATCGACTCATGAGTTTAAAAAGAAATGTGAGGAACATTCAGTAAGTGTTAAGGTTAAGCTCACTTTTACAAGATAAAGCCTGTAATTAATTACTCTTTCTTATCTTAGTTTCCCTTTAATTCAAATCATTTAGCTCAGAGACCCGATAAGTGTTGGATTCCATCTAAATATTAGGGTTCTGTAGCATCCTTTGAAGCACCCGTGGGAAACATTCTTAAAACCATCATCGTTACTACAATGTGAGCCACTCAAATTCCCGGATTACTGAAGTTCAGAGGCATTTCTGGCGAATATGATGATGATGGAAACGATGATGGAATACAGTAAAATCTGTATTATTGAAAAGCATTTTGGGAAAATCTGGATCTTTGCTGAAGCTTTGTTGTACAAAAGCAACACTTTTCTACTGAGTTTGACACTTTATTTTGTCTTTATTGCTTGTCGAGGTTGTGCGAATAGACTAACGTAGATCTGCTATCGTGATATTGTTTGGCATATAATCAGCAAGCAGTGATCTCTTTTCTTTCCAAAAACTGGTGTCCAAAACCTTTTTGTACATTACTTGGTTCTGAGCTTGTGAACTCTAATCCATCATGCCTTCTTATTTTGCTTCTTTGTCACACAAATAAAGCCATATTTGATCTCCTGTCATTAGGAATGGATATTTTTATCAGCCTTTATAATATAGAATATTCAGTCCAAAATGTCTTCATTTCTTTGCTCAACATTCTGGGTAGCCATCTGGCGCAGACCGTAGACATCCTCAGCCTTTGATGCAAGATGTTTTTCATTGATCCAAAACAGATACACATTTCCATGGCAGTTTGAGAAGCTGCGACTGATCTTTCCTGAATCCCATGTCGCTGGTCATTATCACATATCTCACGCCAGTCACATCTAAATTGTGGCTTGGTCTTCTATTATCTTCACATCATGATGCTACCTCCTATCTAAAAACGGTAACCCCTTTTAACAGTCGCACTGGGAGCTGCTATCTCAACATGGATTGCAACCGTAAATTCATGAATATTTTATTAGTCTTCTTTTTTGAAGAATTCCAGCACCAGATGATATTTAATGTATTCGATATTAACGGTATTCACTAGCTGACAATATTTAATATCGCTTAAAAGATCAAATAATAATGCATGCTTTCATTTTCATACTTCCGAAGGATTACGCAATTAGTTCACCACATCGCGTCATTTCACAAGTATTGCATAAAACCGAAGTTTGCAAAATTGAGGGAATTCGTAAATTATGTTTTTTTACAAAAGGCATTGAACCAAAGGTACTAATTATGCAGCCGAAGAATTATACAAATATTTAGAGTCAAATACGTAAGCGTACGCTTGCGCGTCTGCGGAGTTGTGAGTTTGGAAGAGAAATAAGAGGACCATATTTTTTACAGATGGAGAGAGTCTGGAATGCGATACCATCCCTCCTTCATCAGGGAAAACGATCATTACGGTGCTGGAGGTTAATTTTTTGGTCAGGCAATTACATTGAACGGTCCAACTAAACTACATGCGTTCGACAAAGATTCCCTGACTGCCATGTTCTCTGAGGTATAGAAAGGAGATCTTACAGCCCTATGTTCGACTTTTCACGGGTTCGGTTGGTCTTGGGTTCCCGTGAATAAACGACAACGTTGGTCCACATAGGATTCAGATGCTCGATGATTACATGAAAAATGAGCATATTCACAGCATACATTGGCCAGCCAGCTCTACTGACCTTAACTCTGTACATCATGTCTGAGACGCTTTTGGGAGGGCAACTTCATCTCTCCATATTCCTCCGAGAAATATCCCGCAGTTGAAGACTGCTTTGCTGCAGAAGTGGGATCGACTGCTTCAGGAACTCTATTCCTTTCCAGTATGAGCTGTCAAGCTGCGTGACCTGTTTGGCCGTGAGTGGACACCATACCCCGTATTAGACTTATTTTCAGTTCGATATCACAATGTGGATTTTGGACATCCCTGCACCTCTGCGCTTTGTTGATAACAATGCGTACATTAAGGATTTTTAATGGTACATATCTTTCTTTGTTATACGTGTATAGTCACACTTAATTTCATTACATCACACTAAATAGTATAGTCACGCTAAATTTGCAGAATATCTCGCTTAGAAGACACAAAATATTATAATATTTTTTTAGCTAAAACCAAATATGAAACATGAATTCTAACAATCGAACACTCCTTAATTAAGCATAAACTAAAATAAGTAAAGTTAATTGAGCCAGCTACTAAATTATTATCTCCGTAACTGAATAAAAGGGACCTGAAACGAAAAATAACGTATATTTAAAAAAATATTCTAAATTAACTATTAACAGATTGAAAATCTCCTAGAATGAAATTAATAATAAATAGATAAATATTAAAATGAAATTCAAGAGCTATTCTGGTCTTCCTAATGAATGCCGTAATTTATTTTCTGAAGTCTAATGAGTCTTAAAGTAATTACGATTCAGAAAATTGAGTGCCGAAAGCGCGTTAAAAGTTATGAATATATCAATTAATTATACACATAGAGCAACAATAAATTAGGGATCCTAACGTAGGAAAGTCGAAACGGGAGTGAAAAATTATTAAACGTTATATCAAAACTGAAAGACAGAACCCCAAAATTCAAATAAACCAGCAATATACCAAATAAGGAATGAGAACATTGTACTCAAGTGCACAGCAGCACAAAGAACGTCATTTCAAGTTATAACAAACTAACTAACTAACCATGTCAAAAATCGCCACCTGCGGATAAAAATTAGGAAGAGGATTTATTTTCTTTTCAAGTATTTTACGTATCATCATATGGGAAGCTTTTATCGATCACAAAATTCTTAAATTGTGATATCAATAGTGAAGTTTGTAGAGATATTAGGACTTTTTGAAGCAGCTACCATGACAAATGAGCAGTGCCCTCGCCGGGATTCGAACCACGGATCTCTCAAATACACGTCGAGTGTGCTGGCCATTACACCACGAAGGCATGTTGAGAAGGCGGGAGAAATACCTTATATACTGCCCCTTTTAAAGGATGACTGGGGATTAGGGAACCCAAATCCAAATCCTGGTTGGTGGTGGAGAATCATCATTCCCCACCTTGTTTGCTAAGAAGGCATGCTAAGAAGTCGGGGGGAATACCGTATAAGTTAATTTAAGAAAAATATGAGGATATTAGTTTAAGTCTCATGACTTCTAAAAAATTATTGCAAGGTACTCATGTTGTTTGGCACAGTGGTCTCTCACAATTTAGACAATGTTAGCGCAACTCTTCCTAAATGTTAGTCTTTCTTTGATTATGCCATTTTTATTTTGAATTAATAATTCAAACGATTTGCAGGTTTTGTAGGTTTTTATATGTAATGTCTTTTGTTTTGGGCATATCATGCATATTGTCTAAGAACACTCAATTCATCAGCATTATTATAAATTGATTGATGATGATGTTGAATCTAGTGTGCATGTGTTATCAATTCATTCACCTGCCAAGCAGAAGCATCCCTTCTACTATTTAAATTCTCATCTGACAAAAGTTTCTAGTAATTACTCTTTCAAAACTTACTGACTCAATAACAAAATCAGTAAATATTGTAAACGTTTATGACAATAGTCAGCATTTCATGCAAATAAATATCTGTGGATAATTTCCTTCATCCCTTCTCAAGCAACTTATCAGCTTTTAGAGATTATATAAATAGTTACACTGACAAGTTAGCAAGTTAGAGCTAAAATTCAGAGGTTTTCTATAACTATTAATTTTTCATTGTTTATTTAGCTACTACCAGGATGGTAAATAGATATGTAGGTAAAAAATGAATGAGCTTGCCATGAATTTGTTGCTCAAATATAGAATGCTTTTCATCTTTGTAGCACATAAAGATGGTAAATTTTTGTTGCGTCTTAAGAGGCATGGACCTATGAAATATATATTTCCGTTTCTTATATCATATGCCTCGATTTCCAATTTTTTTTAATTTCTCAGCATAATAGGCCATAAAGAACATATATATATATATATATATATGGAATGTATATTTCATTGCAATGTTAAAATTAACCGCACATTTTGCAAACATTGCTATGAATGCTATTCCGAGTACACATTTCTTTTTAAAGCATTTTATAAAGATATTTTTGGCGAAACTTTTTCTTCAATTGTTGTTCGATTCGCCGTTGGACGGCCGAAACTCTTCCTTCCATTCCTTCTATTTGTTCTTTCACAGAAGAAACTCTTTCTTGAATTTCTCCAACTTTATTTTCAACAACGTCTATTCTGGCTTCCACAGCCTCAACTTTGTTTCCCATTATACAGATAATTTCTTCTCTAACAGCTCTCATCTCTTCTTTAACGAATTCCGTCTCTTCTTCAAAGGAATATTTCATGTCTTCATTAAATGATGCTTGGCCAGCTTCCATCTTTTCTTGGGATGCAGCAAAAGCAGTGACGAGCTGTCTTAATTGTTCTTCCATCGCTCTAGTGAAACGCATTCAATCCTACTTCTGACACCAAAAATTGTTGCGTGCGTACGGGTTCGTAATGGATTGAATGCTCAAGTCGTTAAAAGTTCATAAAATTTATTCTTTTCGGAAAAAATAAAACAAAATTCTGAAATATTTTCTCATAAATATTCCTACAATATCACGATATCTCACAAAAGTTATATTTAGAACTCTTAAAACGTTGAATACAACTCAATTCAAAATACATAGAAAGTTAATTCGATCTCACAGCGAATTCGCTACAATCAATAACAGCTGTAAGTAAACAATACAGTTCGCTTGAAACAACAACAAACCACTCACCTGAGATGTTTTAATCTGGCTTTTATACTCTTTTTAATCATCACTAGAATATTCAGGTATAATCTATTTTCTCGAATTTCCGGATATCAAAACAGTACAATTACAAGATATCTATTTATTAAATGTTAAATGCACGCTCTCTTGTATTTTTCTTTTCCAGCGTAGCCTTCTCTTAAATTTTGTCACGCGCTGCATTGCAGAGGAAAATAAAACAATTTTTTTAATTACAATTCTATTAAAAAGAGCTAAACAAATACAAAATCCGTAACAATATCATTTCCTTCTTTAAGTTATTACAATCCAAATTCTCAACAACCTGACACGAAAAAGAAGTGAAAATATTTCAAAGTGACTGTTCAATGTAACAAGAAAAATTTACCGGGTATCATCGATGCAGGGGTTACATGCAAATTTTATTTCCGAAATTATTTTAAATTCTATTGATTCACAAATTTAACTTCTTAAAAATAATCCTAATACTAAATTATTTTTTTTTGTCTTGAGATCTTGCTGTAACTACAGTAATTAAATCGTTATGCAAAATTGCTAAAATTAGTAATACTGTTGTATTTTATGTTGAGAATTCTAATTTAACGTATTTATTATTATCATCATCTTGTGTTTCTTTATTTAAATTGCAATTGAATTTTAATAGTTATGAAGTATATAAGTTTAAACGTATTATAAATAAAGGCATTCAATTAGATAAAATTCCTCAAACTAATTTCTTATGTAAAAATATTATAAGTACTAAGAAAGTTAATAATTATGCTGAAAATAGGGAAATTACTAATTATGAATTGCAACAATTGTTAAGTAATTAAAACCGTATATTTGCTAAAAATAAATATGATGTGGGTTGTATTAATATTGAACCTCCACGAGTAATTTTAACTTCAGAATTATCTATAGCCTCTCGACCCTATCGAGCATCTCCTAAAGATAATAGAGAAGTTAAAAAACGAGTAGATAAATTGTTAAATACAGGAATCATAAAACCATCCTTCAGTCCTTATGTTGCACCTGTGACTTGTGAGCTTATAAAAGATATGAGCGTGCAAAAACTAGATTAGGTATTGACTATCGGAAACTTAGTCAAATTGTAAGGTTTTAGTTTAAACTAACAAAGTTTTATTTTATTTTTCCTTTCCTATGTGTTCTTATTTCAACTTCCCGTTAGAATGAGCGCGCGTTTCAGCTTTATGCTAATTTGAAGTGGAGCCAAGTTTGTATTTAAGCGATAAGTAGGAACTGTTCGGGGTGAGAGAGCTTTTAGTCTCAGATCACTGCTGCTCTGTTCGACGTTCGCCTGACTAGTTAGTATTTAATATTTAAATTAGCCTTCGCGCTGTTACTCTATTACTTATTGAAGTAAATCTAAGTGCGTTAGTATTAGTTAAATCTTGCTACGCACCATTTAGTATAGAGGCCAACCTCGCGTTTATAGCTCTGTGAGCAACGATTACTTAATTTCTATTTAACTTTAGTTTAAATTATTTGATTGTTCAGTTTAGACCCAAGTGTGGTCAGTATTTTCTGTATCCCTCCCGAGTTGGGAAATGGCTGTATATAATTGTGGTTTAATAAAAGAGGTTTTTAAATCCTTCTTACGTGCAGTCATTCTGCCACTTAAACACGGTTTTCTACCACAGAACATAGCTGCATTGAGCTCCCTGTTCAAGATCAGGACTTAGATTATTTCACGAATATGTTCGCCAAGAGTATGCACCGAACACTCAGTCCTGACAAAATTACTGAAACAGATTCGGAGCCCATTCCTAGAAATGATACTTGCTAAATCTGTTAATGAATGCAAAATGTTTTCCACATAGGCATGTAAAATTAAATGAAAAAGATATTGAAAAATTGGCATTTACTACAATTTTGGTCTGTATGAATTCACTATATTACCTTTTGGTTGGAAAAATTCCCCAGCTTTTTTCAAAGAGCTCTTAGGCAAATTTTAAACAAATATCAAATTCAGTTTCCTTTAAATTATTTTCATGATATTATAGTGGTTTTCTCGAATTTTGATGAACATCTTAAACATCTTAAGATAATATTTGACATATGTGAAAAAGCTCTTATAAAATTAAAACAGTCTAAGCGTAGTTTTGCTAAAGAAAAATAAATTTCTGGAATATGAGGTTCAAGCAGGAAAATATCAACCTAGTAATGTAAATATTGAGGTTAATAAAAAATTACAACCCCCTAAAAATGTTAAAGAATTGCGAAGATTTTTAGGAAATATAAACGTTTACCATAAATTTATTCAAAATTATACAAACATTAGAGCTCCTTTAACAAACTTACTTAAAAAGGATACTCCTAAGAAATGGACATAAAAAAGACACTCCTTATAAATGGACTAATGAATATCAAACAGCTTTTCAAAATTTAAAAGATGCAATAATTTCAAGGCACATTTTAACTTTGTTTAATCCAAAATATCCCTGTCATGTATTTGTTGATGCATCTATAGAAGCCGTTGGTGCAGTTTTAAAACAAAAACATCCAGACGGCAACCTACATCCAACTGCTTTCCATTCTAGAAAATTAAACAACAAATTAAACAAAATTATGCAATTACTGAATTAGAGTGTTTAGCAATTATTGATGCTGTAGACAAATTTTATTATTATTTGCAAGAAGAAATTAAAGAACATCAAAATTTGGATAATGTCTGTAACCCTAAGGATAAGAAAATCAATGATATAATAACTATTAAAAAGCAAGGAATTATGATAGATCATGCCATTCGTTATATATGGACTTTAGCTTTTAAAAATGTAACGTCTGATACTTATATAAATTGTTTAAGACAAATTTTCCAAATTCAAGTACCAAAGAAAATTTTAAATGATAGAAATGCTACTTCTTCAAAATTTAAACACTTTTTAAGGAATCATAATGTAAAGCAATTATTAACTACTGTCTAATAGGCCCCAAACTAATGGTAAAGATGAACGAGTTAATCAAATAATTACAACTAGACTAAAGTGTAAACTAAATTCTCATCAAAATAGTATTGCATGGACAAAACTATTACCCCAGGTTACTCAAGAATATAATAATACTCCACATTCTGTGACAAAATTCTCAGCGTCCTTTTTAAACGCATGGAAAATCTTATGATTCCTTACGTGAAAATAAAGAAGTATATCCATCAATTGAAGGAGCTAGAAAATTTGCTCTAAAAAGGTCTGAGGATTAATCACAATGTAAATAAAGAAAGATATGATGTCCATTATAAACCCAGTAATTTTTAAAGAGGATGATTTAGAAATGTGTAAAAAATTTCAATATCCTAATACCCGTAAACTTTCTCCTCCTTTTTCAGGCCCTTACAAAATTTTAACACAATATTCTGAAGTTACTTTTGAAATATTCTGAAGTTACTTTTAAAGCCTCGTTCTCTAACGAAAAGAAAATCAAAAAGTCTCCATTAAACCAAACTCAGACCTTTTAATCCAGCTAGTGAATTTAAATTAACTGTCAGAAAATAGTAGAATCCTTGTTTCTGTGTAAAATTAATTAATTTTAGTTTTCCAAATTCTGCATTAAAATATTTTTTCCTGATTATGGCATTTAATCACCTGTTCAAGACTTTAATTATGGCAAACTAGTTTTCCCTATTGTGACAATTTATTTTTCCTGATTTTGGCCTTTCCCAGTCTGGCTCCTTTCTATCCTGCCTTTCCTTCTTCCCAGAGTTTTTCTGTTCAAAATTTGTTGTATACGTTCCCCATAGCTCAGAGGATGAGAAGAGGAAAATCTCTAACGCCACATTTGTGAAAATCTGGATTTAATTCCAGATTCTCAATAAAAGACAAACGTATTTTAATTCTTTTTCCGACATGTGTATTATTCTTTAGGGAGGATACAAGAAGTAATAGCACATGCCCGCTGTCCCCCTAGGAACACTCCTAACCCCCCTAAAATTTTATTGCTTTGTTTGTTAGGAGATTCAGCTATGGTCATGAAACTAACTTGGGTCATTTCTATTTTCTTTACCAGTCACGATCATATCGCCATAGCTTAGCAAAGAAGTGCTACCACACACCCACATGCTTTTACATAATTTTAAAACAAAATTTCTCATTTCTTCTTTCTTTTTATAGGATATTACTTATTATATTTTGACAAAATTTAAAAGACTCTAACTTGATTATACGAGTCATTTGTCTTAAATTTCGTACTTAATTTTGTATAATGTTGCATATTTATTAATTAATATAAAAGATTTTCGAAAAAGAAAAATCTTTGACAATTGCATAATGCCAAAACCAGTTACCTTTGCTAAGGAACGGAGGTTTTTTGATACATTGCACTTACGCGACCCTCACCATCAGCAAGTGGGTACGCTGATTTTGTTTGAGAGAACATGTCAATTAATCGTCAAAGTATTATTGTGCATTCCATTTTATTATTATGTTTTTATATTGAAGTATGTATTGGTATACGTATCCACAGTAAGAAGAACTTACGCAATTAATCATAAATTGAGTATTATATTTCTACATGAAAATTGGCAGCTCAATCTGCATTATAATTTAAATATTTTCATCAACAAAAACTTGAAAGACTAACATTTACCTTGTGAAACTATTGTCATCAACAGACTATACAAAAACATTTTCATTGGACATTCAAAAGACATTGTACATTTTAACATCTTGAGGACCTTAACAAAACAATTACATTTGTGTTGATTTAGTGTTTAGTTTATTTAGAAATTATACTGTTATTGTAATACTTGTAAATTATCTGTTACGTATTAATAATCTGTGTATGAGAAAGGTCATGAATAATGTCGGGCTATAATATAACCTGCAGACTATGTCCTTGATGCTTCTCTATGTCTTATATAACATTGGTTGAAAAATGAAACAATAATACAAAATTAACCAACCATAGGTTGTCTCTACAATTACATCACAATATAAATGCTCTTGGCACACCAACTGCGTCATTCTTTTCCTAGCTTCTGCCACGCTTTCAACTACATGCTTCTCTTCCTGTCATTCTTCTTATTCTAAACTAACGTTGTATCCCTTTTAATCTGTGTATACAAGAAATTGTAATAATTTTTTATGATCAAAAGATATATTATCTACGAAGATTTACTCTACTGTAGCTTGAAATAAAGATGGTAATTAGCTGAACTTGGTTTGGTATCAAAATCTTCTTCCTATCTTGCCACATTTTTCATCACGACTACGCATTAACTTATTATTCAAATAATCGATGACACTAGTTTTAAAACTGAAATAGTATATGAAATTTTGTGACTGATATATTTAAAGCATCTGTCAAACTGTCTAATACAGTATATACAAAAGAAGAGAAAGAAGAAACACTTTAAACTCATGTACTTTAAATTCAAGAGAAATTTAGAATTACACGTTTCCACTGCCAGGTTACTGTGCAGTATGAGAACATTTCACCTGATATTTGTTATATTTTACAGTTCTCTTAAGTTTTCAAAGCAGTAAGATGTAGGTGCTTCAATCAATAATCGATTTCGTTCTTTTCTCGTGTTACCGAAGAATTTTGAGCCGCGTAATTGGAGGCAAAAAATGGTATATGATACGCATCACAACTTAACTTGACCTTTTAATCGGAAATTGCTTAGAAAGCTTTCATACTAAGGCTTAAGTATATGTCAAGATGTCACGAAACAGAGGGTGGAATTTTATTTATGCATTTTTGTACTTTCTTTACTAAGATGGTGAATATGGGATCCTGCTTCAGTTATTGATTTTTCCGTCCAATTAATTGATATGCCACTAGAATTCGTTAACTGTAGAAAATGCTCCACCAAAATATTGTTAAATTATTTGAATAGCAATTGAAATAATAATTAACAGTGCAACAGAGAAATGAAATAAGCTTTTTATTATTGTCAGTTTACGAGGTTATTCATATGATTACAGAAATATGCATTATAGATGCTTGATTAAATTTCTTTCAGATTTTTAAATAATAAAGTATCATGAGAATTTCAGTATGCTAAACATCTTCACGAGACGCGGCCGCCTATTAGTTGCCTCCGTAATAAAATGACCACCACTTCTGGAGCTTGTGTAGCGGCGAAAGACTAAGACAAAATGACTAGCGCCCGCCATTAAAAAGAATCTTCATGAAGCTATCGGAATGTAATCTGAATTAGAAGTGGGCTTTTTATGATTTGAGGTACACAATGGATTTTTATTGGCTGTTATAGAGTGTTTAGTTCATTAAGACTAGATAAATTAGGTAATAATTTCAATTCAGTTTTAGCTAAATTTTCTTATTAGAAAAGATGAGAGTATAAAAGTGATTTACTTTCGGGACTTTAAAATATTAAATTAAGTTTTCTTTGTAGTATATGTGCAACGACAATATCATCCTTGAAGCTTAAAATAAAAACTGTTAATCATATTTTTTTACTTCAAAAATCAAAATCGAACAAACCTTTATTTTTTGCGTCACTAATTCAATATTAATAGTATCTATACAGATGTTTTATCCTAAATTTAATAAAATTTGATTTAAAGAAAATTAATGTATTAGTTGTTATGTAAAACATTCGATTTACAATAATATGTTTTAACTCACAAAAGCTGTTCTTTAAGATAGGCGATATTTTGTTTAGTGTTTCTTCAAAATTTAGCGGAAATAATTCTCTTCTTCCCAGATTTCAAAGATTTTAAGTGATTCAGTTTCCTGATCAAATTCGAACTTCTGCTGCTTTTGGAAACCGAATGTATATATTATTCGTATTGAGTACAAAAAAATAAAAACATATGTGAAAAGCATTTTGTAACATGAGAGAAAACAAAATAATGAAATTACTCTTGCTTGTGATCTTGTACTCTTATGAAATTACTTCTTCCACCTTCTTATTTAAAATTAATAAATAGCTTGCTGCATTTGAAAAACAAAATTAATTATATGTAAGATATTTTTCACGTCTTTTTTTAACAAATTTGATATAAAACTAAACCTAAAATCTCTAAATTGTTTACACATGCATCAATTGCTTACTGGAACTCTCACAGGGGAAATTTGGAAGGAATTCACGCAAGAAATAGGAAATCCTTTAACCCTGTGTGATGTTTTCATGAAACTTTTCACTAAGAGAAGTTTCCTCAGATATAAAAGTTGCAGAATGAACGGATAGAGTCCACCCACCGGTGGCAGAGGTGCCAGGACGTGTACTAGAAGAGTTCAATTCCTATCTTAGAAGAGAAATTAATTTGCCCTCCCGTGGGAACACTGGCATGCGTTGTTTATTATTTACTTCAAATGATCTCACCATTTTATTTTGTATTTTTTGGTTGTCTGTGTGCCATGCAGTATTTACAAAATAGCAGACTTCAACAAAATGTTGCCAAAACACGCAAAAAGCCGCAGCATCTTGGCAAAACAGGTTAGCATTTTCGGCAAATTCCCCCACACGCAGAAGTATCGCGGGGTCCCACTTGATTCGGATAGACAATAGAGATATTAAGAATTTTTCATAGCAGGAAAAATGAGAAATCAACTATGCCGTCATCCGAATTCAAATCACAGACCTTCCAGTTGCTATACCACGAAAGTGCCCACGAGGAACTGCGATAGTTCCCCATATTCATCCTTACTCAAAGGACGACTGGGGAGAGACGCAAGACCAAGTCTCTCTCCAAGTGGAACCCAGTCGACCAAATCCAGGGGTAAGGAATTATCGTCCGCCATATTTTAGATCAGATGCCACTGCAGAAATTTTTAAAATTTTCGGAGCGACAGACCTGAGAAATCAAATGAGCTTTTACCGAAATTCGAAACACAAGGCTCTCAGCTGCTAGTTGGGTATGCTACCAATTTAGAGGAAGAGGGATAATTCCTTAAAAAATATTCTAATAAGATGTAACTATTAAACAAGTAAATGAAATTGCAGTTTCGTTATTGTGATAATTAATCTCTGAACGAGATGTTAAGGATGAATAATTGTGAATTTTTGTCTAAACAAGAATATTGCAGATTTTATTCTTCAAATAATCAGGAATAAATTAACTGGCAATCGTTCCTACTTTAAGGGAATATAAATTATAATACTTTAATTGAACGTGTAGGGTTTTAATTTAATTTTCTAATGGTTATTTTTATTTTGGAACAAACCATTCCTATACAATCTAATTTCACACCTATGTTTCCCTACCAAAATGAGTTTTCAGAATTACGATTTATGAAAATGAGGTAGAAACGAGTATTTAAGCTAAAGTCTGGTTCACTTCAGTAGAGAAGCATGTTTTGTCTTTCGACCACGCTGCTGTTGCTAGTCTAAGCTTATTGTTCTTCTGCCGTACTTCTACGTGCCTACTAGTATACACACGTGATCTTTATGTAAAGGCCAATTCCGTCAGTTGATTCAGTGCAGCTTCCATGATTAATTTTATTTAGCATTAGATTAGTTTTATATTTTCTATCTTTGAGTAAAGCACAAGTTGAGGCTTACTATACGCCCAATAAGTGCCAACTGTTAATTCATTTTTAGTTCGAAAAAAGGTTAATTTAACCTTTCTTTGGACTTGTTACTTACGCTTAAAGAACTCTAGCTTAACCAGAATATTACAAAGAAAAGAAAGCATTTGTATTATTCTTACTTGATTCTGGCTATGAGTTCACAATGAACTTAGTAAGCAACTTAACGGAATCAGTAACTCGTGTGAAAATGGAAGCTTTCGGGTACACATTGTTGATAACGATCATATACGAAGAAATTTCCCTTTTCTTTAAAAAAAGGGGGTCTTACTTTTGGAAGCGTGTGGATGGTGAATTTTTTAGAGAGAGAAAGCTTTCAAGTCATTGATCTAATTTAATACTGCGTAAAAAATAAGGAATAAGTTTATGTATAAAGTTTTTAACGTTTATTTTCGTACCCGAATGATAGAGGGAAATATTGTGTTATAAAAATTCTAATTAATGTCGATGATTTAAAACGATAGGCAGCTCATTAGCTGTAGAGCGGTAATGTAGTTGAAGGTTGGTAATTCGACCCGGTAAAATTTCTTCAAATGTATTAGATACATGGACGTGCCGTAAACCCAATAATCTATTTAAACAGGTAGAAAATATAACGATTAGCTGCAAACATACCCACGTTTTCTTTCCAAGGAGGTAGAAATAGAAATAATTACTAGTTAATCCAGCATGATTGAGTCGTAGTTACCAATTAAAATCTCAAGCCATCAACAAATTAATTTAATCAGTACTTTTTGAAAGGGATTTTTACCAAGAATATTGAAATGAAATAACATAAAATATTCATAATCCTGCTTTATTATCATACGGCAAAATTTTATTATTTTGAAAATACGGGCTTACTTACGTTCCCGAAACGCAATCCTTTAGAGTTAGAAAAAGAACTGCTTTTTTTAAGTATTGTTCTGTACTGGTTAATAAAAAAGATGCTGTTCAAGAAGCCTGACATAAATCACACCTAAATTTATAATTTTTATCGCTGGTTAAATCTACCAAAATAAAGAGAAAACTTTAAAATTTCAATACCCACTATTATAATTGCTGATTTCGATTTATGCATCTTTCTTTACTGAATATACCTTAAGTTATTTGCCAAGTAGGCAAGATTTAATTTATAGAATAAAAAACAGAGTGAGTAATGAGGTTTTGTGATTTTAAACATGCAGCTAAAGTACAATAATCATCTGAAATGTGTGCGCACTAAAACATTCAGAAATATATCTTAATATTTATGGATTCAATACTCAGGAAAGGAGGAATACGCACTATGGGTTGTTTATCTATTTTTATTTTTCATTTGGGGTCATTTTTCTCCCAAAGACGCTCCGGAAGTTTTAATGCCGGATCAGAAAAGAGGAAACGAAAGCAATCCTATAGGGAGAAAAAAAAGATCAAAAGGAATCTGCCGAAATTATCAGCAGAAAAGATGACTATTAGTAAACCCTTCTTTCTGGCATCAAAGTAAATGCAATATTTGGCAATATCTTCAAAGAATTCTCCTTTCGCATGATAAATATTATTACAAAAGATTCTCTTTATAATAAGACAGAACTAAATAACATCCAACTAGAAAAGTTTAATTTAATTCAGTCAGACAGAAATTTATGAATGTTCGAAGAGATCTATGAGATTTCGGAGTTTTAATTTAGCGACAAAAAAAATCCAGCACGCAACTTTAATTTAGCTCGTTTGAAGTACTAGATATCTTCTCCTATAAATTTAACTTCTGTTATCGACAACGAAACAAAACCTCCTTAAATACCAGGTTTTCTAATATTTTTACATTTTTCTAATAGCCATGCCTCGCAATCTTAAATTAGCGTGAGCGAGATTCCCACCTTCTTAAATGAGATTTCATTAGGAAAGATGCTTTATTTCTTACTGATTTGAACCAAATATTTAATTTAACCGTGATTATGTAAACGATTTTAAATGTAGTTCGCAATAAGACCTCAATAAGCTTTAGTAACATACAGATGGAAAGAGCGTATAGTTTCAAGATCGATTAAAAGGGAATTTTTCCTTACGTGTTAGAGTTATGAAAATGATCAAATGCAGCTATTTCAAAAATCTATTTAATATTCATAAAGTGCTCTGAAAACAAGAACTGAATTAAACTGAACCAAATTCCTTAGATTTGTATTTTTAAATTTTCCCAGGCGTGTTAAAGGAAGTTTTATTTAATTTTAAAACATACCTAAACATGTTATATACCTTTATATTTTTAATCCTTCATTCTAAAATTTCAAATAATTAATTTAGTTAAGACGCATAAAGTAAAATGGAAGCTAAAAATGCAGCATCAGAGAAAAACATTTTAAACGATTAGTCGTGTTGTTGTGTAATTGTTACCTAATTTGATTATTATTAATTTTATTAACTGGCTGGTTCTGTTAAAAGTGGTTATTTAAAAGTTTGAGTTTGAGCTGTGATTATTTTACTTTCCGTTTGAAACAAAAACTTGATTTAGTCCTGTTTGGTTTTATTGGTGGTTTGTTTCCATGACCCTTAAAGTTGTAAGGTTTATCCTAAGTTTTTACCAATTATCTTTAGTTTAAGCTACTTTCCTGTCCTTCCTAATTTCAGCTTTTAATTTCCTACCAGAATGTGTTTTTAGAATCACGTTTAATGCAAATGAGTAAGAGTAGTATTTAAGTCGAAGTTCGACTGATTGGCATAGAGAGCATCAGAGTTTCTGACTAGCGCGCGTTTGCCTTTGGCTACCACTTTCTGATTTGTTACTACGCTCGGCCGTATTTTAGGCCCTTGATAGCTTCGCTAGCTTATTCGATATTATTTTTAGTTAAGTATTAGTTGGGCTATATCTTTATAGCTAAGCATTAGTTATGTCTTAGATCTTATTATTCTGAGTTCAACCCCAAGTGGAGGCTTTGCTGTACGCTCTGAGAAAGGGGCCGACTGTTTAATTCTTATTTTGAGCAATAAAGTGTAATTAACCCTTCTTGAGTTTACATCTCAGTTCCTGAACTAAAGCGATTATTCGCTTAGCTGTTCACGAGGTTCCTACACATTTAGCTGTTAGCTAAAAGGGTAGAACCCCACAAAGTTATTAAAACTTTAAAATTTTTGTTTTATTACACTAGTCTGATGTTTAAAATTAATCGTTTTTCTAATTTAATTCTGTTTAATTTTCTACCCCTCTTTCCTGTAAAGTTATGGAATCTTTATTTTCTAACTCAGCTGGGAATTTCTCGCCAGTTTGCAATGAAAGAAACTCTGTGTAATAGAATTAAATTCCAGTACTTAGAATTTGTTTAAAGTTACAAGTTCGACAATTTGTAAAACTTTATGTAAAGGATTTCAGTTCCCAGAAATGTGTTAAAACTATTTTCTAATCTATACACTTAGTTTGCTATCTCTACTCTTAGATTTGTTTTCGTCTTCTCAAAATCCTTATCTACAATAAGGCCGTATCGTGGGTGCTGCTGTGCCAACTGGAAGCGTACACTGGAAGAAGAGGAAGATTCAACATAACCTCCACAAAATTGCTTATATTCTCAAAATTCTTGGTTTTATAAACGATGATAATTCTAACTTATTTCATTCCGGGGAAAGACGAATTTTACGGTTGTCGTATTTTTTTGCACGAAAAGCGAATTGAATTGAGAACTAAGCATTGCTGTATTTTTTATGTGTCTCAGTGTTCACCGACCCGAATATGTTTACCAGAAAATTGATTGCTTTATATTTTACTTACAGCTTGAGTGTCATGTAATAGTACTTTAAAGTGGAAAGTCGTATCTGCTTTGTGGTGGGCCCACTAGTTTATACAAATTCTAAAATGATTACAGGTATGTTTAATATTATTTTCTGTTAAAACGAACTATAGGCTTGCCACCAGAGGAAGGTGTAAACATTTTTGTAAGCATTTCTGTAAGCATCATTAGACTTTATTTACTAAATAAATATTTGATATTTAATTTAACTTACCCTGTTTGTTTTCTTCAATAGTGTTACGCTAGATCAAATTAAATTATACTGGGTTCTGCTTTTAGTATACCACAACGCAATGTTTTTTTATATGTTCACTGTAGGTTCTACATTCAAGATATTGTATCAAATGTATTTTTATACCAGAATGTTAAATGTGTCAGGACTGAGTATTCTGTGCATGTTCTTGGCAAACATCTTAAAGTAACTCCTTAAAGTCCTTAAGTCCTGATCTGGAACAGAGAGCTGAAATCAGCTATGTTCTGGTGTAAATACTGTGCTGAAGTAGTATAATAACTGCACTTGAAAGGGATTTAAAATCCTCTTTTATTAAATCAATATTATTTACAAATCACTTCCCAACTCGGGAGGGATACAGAAAGTAAAAGACCACACTTTGGTCTAAATGAACAATCAGATAAATTTAAACTAAAGCTAAATAGAAATTTAATTAATCTTTGCTCACAGAGCTAATCGCGGAGTTGGCCTCTAACTAAATGGTGCGTAGCAAGAAATACTAATACTAGCGCACTTCAATTTATTTCAATAAGCAATCACGTAGCAAGCACTATGGCTTAGAATTTAGCTGCGAGCTGATCAGGCGAACGTCGAAAAGAATGACCGTGATCTGAGACTAAAAGCTCTCTCACCCTGAGAGGTTTCTACCTCTGGTTTAAATAGTACTTGGCTCTACTTCAAATTAGCATAAGCTGAAAACGCGCGCTTCTTCTGACGGGAAGTTGAAACTGAGAAGAGATAGAAAGATTTAAATTAAAATAAAACTTTGTTAGTTTAACTAAAACCTTACAAATATATGATGTTTATTAACACTTACCATGAAAAGAGTATATATTTAACAATTATTTGGCAAACTGACTTAGCACCTACATTATTTATATAGAACAGTGTTATTGTTAAAATTGTTTTCCTCCTCATGATTTGATAACGGCCTTTTATTTTTCAAAAAAAATTACGTGAATGCATTATAATATATGAAAAGCTCTGTTTTGGAATAATAATTAAAAACGTCATACGTCTTAACTGTATTACGAAAACATTTAGTCCTGTTGTTTTCTCGTCTCAGTAATTGCAGTGAAGTGTTTTAATGCTACCACTCAAAAGGTGCCTTGACTGTTGACTGTGTATGATATGAAAGAAATTTTAATAATTTAATCACAGCATAATTATGACGACACAATTCGTTATCAGTTTGGATAAACTTCCCCGAAATATTTTGCAGAGGCATTAAGTTTTCTTTGAAACAGCAGTCATGAAAAGTGAGCAATGCCCACGCCAGGACTCGAACCACGACCTCTCGAATACGGGCCGAGTGTGCTGACCATTACACCACGGAGGCGGAAATTCCTTATATACTCTCCGTTTTAAAGGGCGACTGAGTATTAGGATACCCATTCGTCAGATCATGATGGTGAAGAATCATCATCCATCACCCTTTTAGCTTGGACGCCACTGTCGAGACATTAGGTATTTTTTTAAAAGAGGAGAGATGAAAAACGAGCAATACCCTCACCGGGACGCGAACCACGGACCTCTGCAATACACCCCGAGCGGGTTGACCACTGCACCACGAAGGCATGCTAAGAAGGCGGGAGAAATACCTTATAATTTCATTAACTGGAAGCCAGAAATTTATTTTACTTTTACCTTTGTCATTTACTATTTCTTTCTTTTAATACCAAAACATACAATGTCAAATTTCTCGAAATATGCAAAAAGCGAAGTATTCAGTTACGTCAATGACTCAACAGACATCCTCATCAACATCAGTAGCAAAAAGAAGAAGAAATGAAAAAGTAACTCTTACAATTGCGCCCGGGAGATGACAACTATGGTTTTCAAAATTCGTTTTTTTAGCACAAGGTAAAGTGTTTCAAACTTCCTTGTGACGTTCAAATAACTTGCAAAGCGATGTTCATTGCAAACACTACTCAATATTTTGTACGTCAAGTAAATAAAACATGTTATTAAATTGAGCAGATAACTTCTAAATTATTTTACCATATAACAGACATTGGATTTTACTCAATACCTGTGGAATTGATGGCTAAAAGACCTGATACACTAAACATATACAGAAATTAAACTTATCACAGTATACATATAAGAAATTCTAATAGCAGAGAGTATATATGCACAATATGTGTATGTAGAAATCAATATTATCACACAATGGATGTGCAGAAATTAATATCACAAAATAAATACTGAAAGTGATCTCAAATATACGGAAAACTTAACGATTTTTAATATGTCTGGGTTTATCAAAAGGCTGGGTTTAAGTTTTGTAAGGTTAAAAGTTGAAGAATAAGCGAAAGAGGAAACAAAGAATGAAAGCCAAAATAAAGAGAAACACTCTCCTCAGACTCATGAAGTTTGTTTTTGTGAGCATTAAATTCTCGCATTTTAAGTTAGTTTTTCCGAAATTATATCTACCATCAAATGGCAACAATAGCTCTATTATAAGAAACTGTATTTCAAGCTCAAATTTCTTTGAAAACAATTTGAGTAAAGTTTTTCTAGTCGAAATATTAATGATTTTGATGAATTTATAGTTTTGTTTTATGGATTTGGAATGGCTTTTAAAATATCTGTAAAGTAATTAAAAGTTGGGGGAAAATGATGGGGAAAACGTCCATGCTTCTAAGCTTGTAACTAAGGTAGCTATTTAAATCAAATATAAGTCCAAGCAAAACTAAAATATAGCAAATATGTTACTGTTAGCTATTCAAGATTTAAAAACACAAAAAAAGCACAGGTGGCTGTTGTCATTTATCACAGGTAGTCAATGGTAATTATTGTTTTGGCAAGAAATTTCCTTGGAAACGTGAAATTTATTTGCGTGAATATATTGCAAAGCAGCACATAGAATGCATCGTTCATGTAATATCGAACTGGGATGATATTAAAACATTATTCATAACCTTGTCAATGAAAACTTTCAATTCATATCTCTTTACTAATGATATACTGGGAAACGTTTCTCCTTTCGATGAATATCTAGCTTTTTAAATACATTACAAACGATAACCTACTCAAGATCAGCATTTTGATAATTTTTTTGTATTCTTTTGAGTATATACTAACTTCAGAATATAAATATTTGTTTACTTTTTTTTCTTTTCCATAACTATCACACAGAGCTATCTACTTCTTTTTCCTCGGTTCCCTTATTTTATTCCGTGTAGCTACTCTCTTCCTGCACAAAGCACGATTGAAATGCCTGTCGATACAACTGCCAGGAAAGAACGCTAGTTCGGAGAGTTATATTTGTGACATTTCCTTACCTGTCATCTTTTCATCACTCAAAGTCTCAGAAATCCGTTTCGATATTTATCAAAAGTCTATCGGTACCTTTTACGGATATACGTTTATTCTCGTGAAAAATGTGCAGTGTTTGAAAACTTGGGTAGCGTTTTCAGGTATGAGTTATAACTATGACTACTTTTGTTAACACACTTTTTAAATTGTGAAAAGATATTTTTTGTATTCTTTGTTATATTTAAAATTTTTTAAACTAGAATAAATTGAACATCGTTTTCAAAAGTATCTTCTTCTCTTCTTCCTGTATACTTGATTGCTGGCGTAGCTTATAACCGGTAAGATAACTTATTGGCTCTGAGGAATTTTTAAGGTAATATTTTGCGTGTCATAGTAATTTTATGTTATAAATGTAAATCATGATGAAGTGTCTCTGTAACAGGTAGATTATTACAATAATAAAATGAAACAAAATATGTGAGGATTAACAAATGACACCGTCTAAAGGCTTCAGACTTTATTTAAGCTGCGCGATACGATAAAGGCAAAAATATTTGTAAACTTTCCAGCCTGTCCCATTAGAAATTCTGCAAACTACTGAAGCTAACTCATTCAACTGAAATTCCATCAAAATGGGTTAATTTACCGACATACCTATTCTGTTGCTACTGGTCCGCAGAAAATGTAAGTTTGACGAACTTTACAATAAAAAATAGCAAGATATAAATTTGTGTTTGATTCATAATAAAGAAGAAATTGTTTTCAAACAAAATAATATATTTACTAAAAGCATTAGCATTGTAAATAATTACGTATCTTCTGAAATCTTATCATGCAGATTAAGAAATTCCATTTCCCGTAAAAATGAAATTTTTGTCTTCAATGCGGAGGTCTGAAAAGAGGAATTCACGTATTTCAGAGACATTTAATATTTCATATGCACAAAAAATGTATTTTTTCGGGAATGTCATCCACTATTACGGCCAAAAATAAAGGAGTTCAGTTCTTGTAACTTCACGAAACAATTAGTCTTCTGAGGTCAAACTTTGATTAATTTCTAGAATAAAAATTGTAGGAGCCTCATCTAAGGATATCGAATGCTAAGAAAAATAAAATAAAATTGCAGTAACTAAAACTGCAATTACTGCTATTAAATGAAACAAAATATTAAGATACAAATACACTCTTACAGCATAACAAACGAATTACCAAGAAGGAGTTACCCGAATGGGACGAAATTACGTATGAGCGTACCTGACGATAGAATATGCAAATGATTAACATTTGGCGGACAGTGACGAATGTTCGTACGAATTCGTACAAAACGAACAGTGTATTTTTTATTCAAAAATATGTCTATAACTGGAAAAATTTACCTTTGAAACAGAAACATCAAGCTGGTATTGAATGGCTATTAAGTTTTGCGTCAATTACATCTTATTATAAAATTGATCCAAAGCTTTCTCTAAATTTTGGACTTTGCATCATCTTACAAACAGAAATTTTATTTTCCTATTTTATTTTCAGTATCAGCAATATGCCATTTAATATGTTTTTGGGTACTAACTGACGAATTCTAATACCTTATACACTTTACCGTTACATGAAATTTCATAATTTGTTTTATTCTAACCAGATCAATTTCTTTTTCTGATACGTAAACTTGTTAAAGTTTCTTGTGGTTGTGGATTTCGTATGTTTTTTACACTCAAATAATTCAGTGTGAAAGAGCATTTACACTTTCCATGGAAGGTGAATTGTGTATTCTTTAATTGTTCCCTATATGTGACTGAAACCGTATCCGGCCCTTATATGTAACTTTGACCTTATATGCCTTCCCAATAATTTCGAGAAATGAAAGATCCTAGAGATTTTTCGGCTGACATTATAAGGTTTCTCCTTCAATCTCTTAATCTTCTTACTAAGCATATGCTGTGAAACCCTATGTGGAGGACAGTGAGTAAATCTAGGCTATGTCCTTTAGTGTTGAAGAACTACAAAGTCAGAAAGAGGGTTTAAAGTGACCCTTTAATTCAAATAATTACAGCTCTCCAACTTGAGAGTACGCCACTACTTGGGCTGAACTAAAATAATATAAAATAAAGTGTGTTAATAATTCAAATACCTAAATTTAACGTTAAGTAGGACGGCGAGGGAAGCTTAACTCTTAGTGAAATGCAATAATGCGAATTTCAATAGCAAGCACTAGAAATTGCAAATTGCCTATGAAGGCGAACTTTCAGTAGACAGAGGAAATCCTTGCGCGCAAAGCCTTACGGCGATAATTCCAAGACTCTGTTTTTCCTCCTCGTTAACTCCTGCCTTTTAAACTGCTATCAGATATATGCAATTTGCATAAATATCTCGCTCGCGCTAAATTCGGGCAGCAACTGAAACTTTGAGATATCGATAGGAAAGTTCAAACTAAAAATAACTTGGTTAATTAAAATAATGAATGCTACATAGTTGCTCCCAGAATTTAGTAGTCTGAAACTAACTAGCCTAAAATCGGCTTTTAGTGAAGATGCTAAATTCTAAATCTAAATTTTCTTCCTATTCGCCATCCTTTACAATTGTAAGTTTTAAATTTAGTTTAACTCTCTGTTTGTGTCTTAGATATTTTAACATAGAATATCTTTTTCCGTCTTCACATCAAAAAGATCCATCAGGAATTTGGCTTGATACTATCTGGTTCCTTCCAATCTGGAAGGAAATAAATTTTAATTTCATGTTATAAGTACATTTCACCTGAAAAGTACAACATTCCCTTCCTCTGATGCTTTCCGTAATGACTTTTATTCGCGCTTTAGGTATTCGCGTTTTTTAATTTCTATTAGCGCTTTTCGCCAAACGCATTCATTTTACACTCATTCATTTTTAAAACTTCCCCCTTGTTCTCTGGCCAAATGTGGTGTTTGTGAAAAACACGCAGTTTTACTTTGTCAAGTGTTCACAACTACCACCTGACTTCAATTCTATTGGGGTTAATTCTTCGACTTTCAAGACCTCAGACCTCCCCTAAAACAAATCTGAAATGCCCTGAGGTTCTAACATGAAATGAACTTTAAACTTTTGTGTGAAACCAGAGAACACTACGTACAACATTCAAACATTTCAATTGCATTTCATACATATAATTCATTCTTTCAATCTTCAATTCAAATTTTCTTTAAATGCTCATTGCGTTAAATAACACTTATATATTCACTTTCTAATTTAGCGCGCTTTACGCTTTTACATTACATTTTAATTTTAACTTGCGTATCCTTTACGCTTTTCCAAAATATTCGATATTCACAAAACCAGTGCTTAAGGCTTACATAAAATCATGCATTACATAGAAAACAGTTTTACATTAAATACATTCATTATTTATACATAGAAATACAATACAACAGTTTTGCTATACAACTTACGTACTAGTTGCTTTTAATTAACACAATTCAATTTCCTATTTACAGAGAGTCTTTTGACTAAAATCGATGAATCACATGTTCTGGATTACAAAGAACATTTCACGAATAGTCTCACAGTTTCTCAACTGAAAACTCGAATTTCTTCCGCTGCATGTTTAACTTGTTCCTTCAAGCGTGTCCTTTACGCTTTCGGCAACCCGATAACCGGCCTTTGACTCGGGTAACTTCCCTTTTAAATCTGCAACTTGCACTTAAATCAGAAACATAACTGTGTGAATTTAAAAAGAAAATAAGGAATCTACTTATCTTTCTGCCAGTCTGTTAGGCGTTTTTTTGTCCATTCCTGGAAGGTTGGATATACTGTAGCTTGGGCAATTCGTTGTCTGCTGCTCCTAGATTGAAACTCTGGGGCTGCCTTTCGTTTGGTCGATCTCCTTTCCTCCAGAAATACCTTGTGGGGACGAATGGTGGGTGGCGCTTTCCGTTTTTGCGGAAACCCCCGCTCCCTCTCCAGAATGGCTCGTTCCTGCTCCTGCACTCGTAGGCTCCTTCGTTGTGGATTGGCACCTTCGGCGGCTCGCTTCTCGATGTTCGGTTCCCTCCGTAGTGGTGGAGCTTTCGTAGTATTTTCATCTGGAGGTTTCTTCCTCAAACGCTTTGGTCGCTGAATCTGCTGCTTAGCGCTTTTCCGTTTTGGTTTTTCTGGGGTGGTCTTTTCTTCGGCTGCGGCTTCCTTTCTTCTGGTAACCTCCTTTTCAAACTGGGTTCTTTTGTTGTTGAGGGACCTGGTTGGGGCTCTTGAATCTTAGAAAAATTCTGTGAGGCTGGACCCTGTAAAAAGTCTTTCAAGATATTATTATTAGCTTTTCGATAATAATGTTTTATTTGGTCGAAATTTGCCACAGTCTCTTCTCTCTTCTCATTCTTTAAATATGCACGGCATTCAACTATTCTTGTAATTTCAAAAGGCCCATGCCATCTTGGGCAAAATTTTGCGACCGAATCTTTTGCTGCGCATGAAAGTGTATGCGCCTGTTTCAACACCTCCTCCCCCACTTTATATTCTACGGTTCTTCTTTTTTTGTCATAATATTGCTTCTGTTTCTTTTGCGCTTCCCGGGAGCACTTTTCTGCCTCCTTTATCATCTCCTCTATTTCACCAATTTGAAATTCCGGCGCTCTATCTTTCACATAAAATAATTTGTCTAAGGGGGTCATTATCTTCCTGCCCAAAAACAATTTGGCGGGGGATTTCTTCGTTGTCTCGTGCTTAGCCGTTCTGAGGGCGACATCAATTGCATATGAAATCTAAACTACACTGGTTATCATAAATTAAGGAAAAATCACAAAAATTGCGATAACTCCCTCAAATATAAGCCAAACCCTGTAAAATTTGATTATGTTACCGAGTAAGAGCAGCTGAGTAAAACTGTAATATGCAAATTAGTGGCGCTGCACTTGGAATGCGTCATCTGCGAGGAGCATAAAAGTCCATGTTTGAGAGCAAGCCTACATATTTCACTATAATAGTGACATCAGAAATCTGAGATAGCCAATTCGTAACAATGACCTCCAAGCATCATTTGCCTGTAGAACTACGATGAAGAGCCATTGGGAGACTAGAGGCAGGCCAAAGTCAAACAGATGTGGCCAGATGGCTAAATGTGAGTCATTCTGTGGTTCATATACTTTGGAGGCAATTTCAAACCACAGATTCGTCCTCTAGGAGGTTCAGCCAACGACGGCTAACTGCTACGACAAGCGCCGATGACCGATATTTGGCATTATGTGCACGCAAGAACTTATCATTAATTTATAATTATTTTTATTATTGATTTATAATTTGTTATTAATTTATAGTTTTATTATTAATTTATAATGTTATTATTAAAT
>KK119638.1:0-23500 GCA_000611955.2 Stegodyphus mimosarum
ATCTAAAAGAAATAATTTTTTTTAATAAAAAAATACACTACTTTAATAACTTGTATTAGCAAATTTTTTTTTATCTCCAAGCATAAATTATTTTTTTAACAAACACCGATTCATTCGTTCAACTGTAGATCATATACAGATACGTAATACAGATTTAAAACAAATACATAATACAAATGCGATTTCCAACTATACGGTACTTCATGTAAATAAACAGAATGATTTCACGAAGAGCGCGGCAGCATATGCGCATTCGAGGATCTGAGCATGCGCATGGTGTCAGAATTTCGCCAAGAGGCGATAGATTGCCAAAGTTTCCTAGGGAGGAAGCAAAAATACGCGGTCGGGTCTGCCGAATTCTCACTCATGGTTAGTGATATATTATAAACAAACATGGCTGATGTTGGAATCAAAATCATTGGATCAAAAAAGCTGGACCACCTGGACTGATTGTGCGCATGCGCTAACGTAGGTGGTGGTCGCATTGTTGATGCGATTAGCGGAATGGCTCTGAGTCTGATTTGGCTTCAGAAGCATCTTGGTGCTTGGATTATGAAAAAGTATTGTATTAAACAAAATCTTCAGAATTTTAAGAGCAATACATAATATTAAGTAAGGTGCTGTTATTCGTTTCATGAAATTTGCGATGTCTATTATGAAAAAGGTAAAAAATACGGAAATTCGGAGTTCTATTTTCTGTTTGGAAATGGTTTTGCTTTTATTTGAACTTTTGGTACAGCTTGAGTATAGGACCCCATTGGCGATTTTCAGCTTGGCGCACTTTTCGGACGGTATTTTTCTGGTAAACTAGCGAATTCTAGTATACTGCATTTCGGTAACCCTGTCTGTATTTTCACTAAATTTTGCAAGGAGCAAAATGTTGATGTATTCAACAAATTTCTAGAAATTGTAAGGGGCATAAACTGGGCAGAGTATAGAATTTCTTTGTAAATTTACCATGATTTTGTAAACTTTACTAAATTTCCAGCATTTCTTTATTTTTAATGTAAACATGTATTCTGAACTTCTGTTTTTAGTTTTACAACTTAAAACTTGTATTTTCAATATTAGTGCTTGAAATATGCCTCCATGTACTTATGTATTTTCAAACTTTTCTTTCCTTTTAATTAAACATGCATTCTTAACTCCTATTTTCATGTTTTTAATTTAAACATGTATTCTGAACTCCTATTTTCAGTTTTACAGCTTAAAATTTGTATTTTCCGTATGACTGCTAAAAATATGCCTCCACTTATTTATTTATTTTCAGTATTACTATTTAAATATACATTCTAAATTTGTGTTTAAAATTTTTCTTGTTAAAATGTGCATTCTAACTTCTATTTTCAATTTTAACTGCTTTTCTAAGGCTAAACTTGTATTTTCAATATTACTATTTAAAATATGGGAACCCTACTTACTTACGTACCTTAAAATTTGCTGTTTAAACATATATTCTAAAAAGTTTTTCTCGTTAAAACATGCTTTCTAACTTGTGTTTTCAATTTTAACTGCTTTTTCATGGCTTGGCGACATTTTTCGGTCGCCAGTCCAAAAAATCGCCAATGGGGTCCTATACTCAAGCTGTTCCGAACTTTTTATTCCCTTGTTAGTACTTCAAGTACAATTTTTTTATATCCTATATTTTTAGTGTTAGGTGCTAAGATCTTTAAAAAAGAATTGCCTAATGAATTTCTACATATTTATTGTAAAATGTTTGATAAAAATATATTTACTGGTGCCCCTCGGCGATTTTTGGCGGTACATGGACACCGAGTTTGTGGAATTCTTTGACTTATTATTATGGCCTTTGTTGTATTTTTGCGCCAAAAATCACTGCTTTGAACAAAAAATATGTAAACTCAATAAACTACATTTTAAAGAATTAAATAACATAAAAAAGGAAATTTATCTTAGCACTAACAAAGCAAATATCCACTTACTGTCGCCACATAAATTCAGAAAATAAAAGTAACAAATATCCTCTGTAGTCCTGGTATCGGCTCTAGTGTAGAATTGGGTGCCTTTTCAATTGGCGAAAAATTTTGTTCAGTTTTGGCGATGAAACCCCATTTCTGGTTACCATGAAAGTTTTAACTTGGTTTTAGCTTCTTGATTTTTTTAAGTGAAAATAAATCGATGTGCACATGGACAAAGTCAGAGCAGTGTGCAATGACTAGTTTATGCAGTTCTCTGATTTTTTTTTAAGTGAAAATAGGTCGATGGACATGGACAAGGAGTTTGAAATTCTTTGACTTCTTATTTTGGTTTTGTGTAGCGGCCATCTTGAAATTGTGCCTTCCTGGTGCCGATCTTGGCATCAAAAAAGAATGGCCAAAAAACAAGGGGCACCCAAATGTAAACGTTTACCAAGGTATCCTCTGACGTTCGACCGTACACATTTCCTTAGTACAAATAGGACACTTATAATTCTGTTGAATTACATCCAACAGTTCCTTTTCTTCTGTCCTCAACCACTTCAAAAAAAAAAAAAAAAAACTCGCTTTTTCGTTCTATACCACCAAATACCCACTTCTCCACCTGCAGCCATTTTACGATGCAGAGCACATAATATGCGACATACATCCTAACTGACATCCAACAAATACTTTCCCCATCTGTGAAATTCACCGCAACATGTAACCAATTGTGTCATAATAGGGTAACATTCAACTACTCAGGTTACCATGAATGAAACAACAACTTAGCGATAATCCAAGAGACACCATTAAATATATTCTAACCAAATGCTTTTTTTCTTAAGAAGCTTCGAATTGATTTATGTTGATTATGGAATATTTCCCGTATATTGGTAGTTTCTCAACGTGCCCTTGTGATTGCTTCTTTGTAACATTAATATAAATTTTTTCAAGGGACTTATTTGTTATCTCGGTCACATTTTTTTGGTGGCAGTTTTTTTTAATCGAACAAAACATTAAATAAACAGCAGAGTAATTTAGAAAACTGGAATTTATGTTTTTGACATAAAAAATTAAATATGAAAAAACAGTTTCATGAAAAATACATCTTATTGTCATCATAACTGCATTGGTTTGGTTTATGTGATTATTATGGCAAAGCCTCGAGGGCTATCTGCCTAAGGGGAGGGGTGCCTTCATGGAGAACTTTCTAAGGGAAACTGGCTTGTATACACGTTACACATGGGAAAAGCCACGAAAACGCCCGTTCAATCGACCCATTTGCGGAATTCGAAGCGTGGACCGAACTATCAGTGTTCAGTGACTTCACTGCTTGGCTGGTGGTGGGCCATTTCTATAATATTCTAGTTTTCTATAATATGAACACTTGAAAAATACAGTTCTTTCAATGCAGTTGCATTGAAAGAACTGTATTTTTCAAGTGTTCATATTATAGAAAACTCTGCTGAATAGGTATGTAAATACTGCCTTGTAGTACCTCATTTCTTGTTAGACCGTTTGGTGCAACCCTATACTGTTTCATGCATTAGTATTTTATTACCGTGCTTTAGTTAACTGTAGTAATCAACTATTTGATCATTTTATAACAGCATAAGTCTTTTTAACTCAATATGCTGTTTAAGCTATAACTTCTTAGCAACTGTTGTTCTGCTAGCAGCTTGTAGCAGAATTACTGTCAAGTAATCCTTTAAATTGTTTGGGGTATTGTCTACAAGGGCATTTTAAATGAATTTTCAGTTTGGAAAAAAGTAAAAAGTTCAGTAGGCTCATTGAGAGAACAAAGGTATTGCAAAACTATTAAAATATCCTTTCAAGTCAAAAATTCAATTATGAAGAATGCATGTAACAAGAGGCAGTATTATATGGCTGTAAGCATGTGCCTTGCATTGTTGGCTACACGTGAGCAACATTTTCTCAAATTCTTTTAAGAAGCTTTTAGTAAAATTGGTGATTCACATTTCGTCTTTGAGACAGGAATTCTTTGTAAATAATCTTCTGGTTGTCAGAAAAGCAAATCACCATTAATCTAATTTGGAATCTGTTCATTTGTGTTCTTTTGAGACTTGGGAAGCTCCTGTGTGCAATTATACTGATTATAATGTAATTCTCCTGCTTACTCATTACTGAAATCATCTATTTCTGTTCAAAGTACATTTTATTTCTTAGAAAAAGTGTACCAGCAACTTCTTTGCACTTTATTTTTTTTACTACTATAAATGTTCTTAAGTAAAACAGAATCTTAACTTTCAAAGTGTTCCCATTAATAATTTCAATTTAATGACTAAGTCAAATATCTTTCACATTTTCTGCTGTGCAAATAAGTATTTTGATATGTCTCTTGATTTAAATTAAAAATTATATGATATTTATTGAACACTAATAGTTCAAACTTCTCGATTTTTGTTAATTAAGAGTGTCTGATGACATTCATTTATGTTGAATAATGCACTCATATAGAAGAGCATCTTGAAAAAGTTAAAATGGAGTGATCTGTGATGTTTAAATATAGCAGTTTAATGAAAGAAGTTAACATGACATTGTTTACGATCTAATAATACAGGATGTTGCTAAAATAATACTATATTTTTTTATGGAAAAATAAGTAGTTTTTAGTTTTGTTTAAGGTATAAAAAACTGCTTGTAGAATGATAAGAACAGAAAACTGCTGTTAGATGAGTCAGAATCTTTTTTGCATAATTTAATTTGCTATCATGCCTTGGACTTTTAATTTCAATCAGTATTAATGCTTGTGGTGTTAAAAAAATTGTGGATGCTTTTTAATATTTTTGCTGGCCATTTATTTTATTTTTATATCTTTCAGGTATCAAATGTATATGCATTTGCTGAATAACAATTTCTCACCTTTTGACTCACTGTAGATATTAAACCTTTAAGTCTTACATTTAAAAAATGTTTTTAATTGAAAAAATACATTGGAAAACATAGTGTATAAGTCATGAGTTTTACAAAATGTTTTTAATCGATGACAGTTTTATATTTTACTGCATCAGGGATTAGTATTTTGTAGACAGGTATCAGATCTGTGCTGGATACTGAATATTTAGTTAGCTGATATGAAATTCCTTTTAGTCAGATTCCGTGTAAAATAATGTTAAAATTAATGAGCAACTCTTTTACAACATAATGAATGTATAAGAAGTCATTAAATGTTTATAAATAGCAGAAGTAAATTTTAAAAATTGTAGAATGTTCTAAGAAAGGAGATTTACTAGAAAGTATTTAAATTGTGTGTAACTGATAATTGCGTGCCAGTTTGTTATAAAAACCCCTTTTAATTTTAATCATGTAATAAATTTGAGCTAGTAAAAACTAGAATTAAGTTGTCTAGATGCTTTTTGTTTTAAAATTATAAAAATTGCTTAAAGTAAATAATATTGAAATTCATAAGCAACATGTTTACTGTGCATTTAGCGTATTATCTACATAACTGTAATGTGATGTTCACCGTTTTCGATTTTTTGTTAAACACATGAAATGCAAAAGTACTACTAATTTTACTTTAAATGGGAACTATTATTATAATGAATGTATTTTATATTGTTTATGTATATTGTGTTATGTGTGGTTTTTAACCCTTCAAAAGACAAGCCGTGTATATACATTCAGAATATTTATAATGATACATTTAAGCACATAAATATGTATCTAGACTAGAGGTTTCCAATGGGTTGGAGATCAATGAAATTTTAAAGGGGCTAGTCACGATCAAGGATTTCATTGGAGGTCATTAGCTGAAAGCTCACTGGCAGTTGATCAGCATAATCAAGATTCCATTGATTACAAAAACATTAATAAAATTGACAATGAATTATTTATGGATATAAAGCTATATCATAAAAAGTTAAATTTTATTGAAAAGTATTGTGTATGCTAAGGTTTGGAACTTAAAATGTCATCCAAGCGAAATGTCTCAAATTAAAAGTCATTACAAAATAACATTATTGATTGTTCGATCTTCTTATTTAGTAGAAGCAGAATTTAATCAAGTCAATAACTTACTATGGAAAATAAGAAACAAGTTGCATATTTTTCACCAAATTGATTTAAAAGTTAAGTTAAACAATTTTATGCCATATTTATCAGAAAAATTATCTTGGTATCTCAAGTACTGCCATCACATTGACTAAAGTCAATCTTTTTTGCATTAAATAAAACATATTTTTAAAACTTTTGTTCATATTCTTAGCTGAGTTGTTATCTGAAAGTTATTCATGTGAAATTATTTATATTGTTATTATGTTTCATGTTGTACATCACATAGAAAATTTTAAAGGGGTTAATGAAGAAACTCACTGTTTTAAAAGAGATCAATGCAAGAAAAAGGTTAAAAACCTTTGATTTAGACAATTAAACTAATATATATATAATATTTTCCTGCATATAACACACATCTATAATTTTTAGGTATATTCGCCTTATAACATGTACCATATTCTTTGTAATCATTACTGTTTCATTGCATTTTTATAGTGTGTAAACTCGTGAACTTAGAAAAAGAAGAAAATTTTTAAAAAATGAGTTTTTTTTTTTTTTAAGAATTTTAATTTTTAAGAATTCAAGCATTTATCTAGATTAAAATTTTCTCTTCGAATCACCATTGAAGTGCTTAAATTCTGAACTGTAAGTTACTGACAAAATCTTGGAAGATATTATCATTGCTGTAACCACATTAGGATGTATATAAAAAAGTACGTGTTTTTACAGTAAGGTGCAGTTTAGTATAAAAAAAAAATCTAGCTTGTTGCAAAATGTCATATATGACAAGAAAGAGGAAAAGTGATTACCCTGCATAAGACTTGTAAACATGTTCCGTTTCTTTTGTCTCATGAAAATTTGTGATTTTAAATTTGCAGTTTACTGAATTAACAGAAGTTTTTATTCTTTATTAAACATTTTGAATGCAGAATTTAAATTCAGTTACTTTAATTTCTGTAAGAAACGCCACATCGTTTACGTGTTTAAAACTTAAATTTTCAGTGAGTGCGGCGTTTCTACCGATGCAGTGCTAGGTGAACTTAAAAAGCATATTTCCTAAGATGTCATTGTACATAGTGTGAATGACCTTGGTGCTGTTCTCATACAAACACTCAGTTGCTTTTTGCAAACTTTTATTTTGTTTACATTCTTTCCCCTGTCCCTGAATGGACCTCTGTCTCTCCCTAAACAGGATCTCAGAACAATAACATTCTTCCCTTTTTCAAATCAGCATTCTCATCAATTTGAATGGTCTCTCTTCTCTCATTTGATGAATCTTCCAGGACTTATCATCTCCCCTCCCCTGCCTGTTCCATTGTAAATCTGTAGTTTTTTTTTTTTTTTTTAAAGGTGGACATGACTCCACCTGTGTTGCAATAACGAACTTCGACACATTCCCTCTTCAGCACGAATCAATTCTTCTTGGCATTCTGCCAGATACAGATCCCGTCAGTTTGGGTACAAATACTTGTTGAATAGTTTTTAAGTAAGAAGGGAGCGGGAAATTTTTTAAAATGGCACCTAAACGGCACAGAAGCTATACTGGTTTTAAGCTTAATGTAATTTCCCATGCTGCAAAAATTGGAAATAGAGCAGCAACTCGAGAATTTGAAGTGGCAGATACGTCATTTGACGCTGGAGAACTGAAAAAGAACTAAAAAATATGCCACAAAAGAAGTGACACTGTAAGTTGGTCAAATCTGGAAGATGACCTTGCAGATTGGATAAAGGAGCAACGAGGAAAAGGAATGGCAATTTCGGTAGTAAAAATTTGCTTACATTATTCATTAAAATTTATAGAGAATCAAATGAACATAAATGACTTTAAAGGAGGGCCTTACTGGTGTAGCAGATTTATGAAAAGAAAAAATATTTCTCTGCATACTAGAGCAACAGTTGGGCAAGAATTACCAATGGAATGGCAGGATAAAAAAGCATCTTTTCTAAAATATGTGAAAGATATTATTGATCCCCCCCCCAAAAAAACTTCTTCCATCACAGATAATAAATATTAATGAAATGCTGTTAGCTTTTGACTCTCTTGCAAACAGAACTGTTGATGAAACTGGTGCAAAAATTATCTGTGCTTTCAACGGAGCATGAAAGAACGTCAGTTACATGTGTGTTTGCTTGTGCCACAAACGGTGACAAGCTAAAGTCGATGATCATTTTAAAAAAGAAAACTATTTCAAAGGAAGATTTTCCTAATGATGTAATTATTTGTGCTAACAAGAGTGGATGGATGTGTGAAGCAATCATGCATGAGTGGCTACAAAAATTTGGCAGTGTCGTAAGGGATCATTTTTCCAATCAAAAGGATTGTTGATAATGGATTCCATGCATTCTTATTTCACCAGATGTCAAAAACTGTTTTATGACCTTAGTAATAATTCCTGGTGGCTTGACAAAAATCTTACAACCATTAGATTTGTCAGACAATAAGTCCTTCAAAGCTGAAGTCTGAAAGTGGTGGGAGTGTTAGATGAGTGAAGGATTACACACGTTTACCAAAAGCGGCAAAATACGTGGAGCATCTTAAGAAGTTGCAAAGCGGGTAGCAAGTGCATGGAAATCGAGTTCAAAGCAGCTGAAATTATATCTTCAGATAAAGAGACTGTGAACTAAGAGAATAAGTGTGACGATCTGGAAAATTTGGATCAGGATTTGCTAATTCGTTTTAATTCAGGTTGTGAAGAAACAGATTTCGATGGCTTCATATGATGTAAAGTTTGCTGTAATTCTTTTTGTTAGCAAAAGTAAAATTTAAAATTTTCATTCGTCATTCAAATTTAATATCTCCTTATTGCAATATTTTTTATAATTTAGTATGAGTATTATGAATATGGACTTCTTTAATGGGTAAATATAAGTACATTTGTGAACATAAGTATATTTTTAACATTTTTTACCTATAATTTAGTTTTGAATTAGGGTTTCATATCATGTATTTTTCTTAGCTGATATGCCATATATCAAGACATTGGTCAAGATTTTGCATCTATAATGTTCACGATGATGTCACGCACAGTTTAACTTATTACAGTGTTTACACTGATGCAGCGTTTCTGTACAATTTTAGTTTTTTTCCCATCATTTTTCTCGAGTGCAGCGTTTACACTGATGCGACCTTTCTTCCGGAAATTACGGTATTTAATCTTACTTCTGTTAACCATGGTATACATATGAAATTAGTGTATGCTTTATTTTCTGGCATATAACATGCACCAGTGTATAATACACATCTATAATTTCAAGCTACATTTTTTAGGTATATTCACTGTATAATGCGTACCTAATTTTTCACAAAGAAACCTGAAAAATACATATGCAACCTAAAAGATAAGTGTGCATCTTTTGAGGTCACTTATTCGAAGATTTGTCCTAGCCTTTCGAATGGTGGTATACTGAATTGACAAGTGATAAGGGAAACAATATATGCATGGGTTAAATGCTTGAGAGAGTAAATATTCGTGCAAAGAAGGTGGATTGTATTAAATGAAGCTGTCCAAAAGAATGCTATTGTAGGGTTTTGAGAAAAGGGTGATATAACTTAAAGTAAGAATGCGATTCCAACCTGAATAAATTCATGGAATTAGGAGTCAATTTTTTTCTCTTACTGTAGTCATTTAAAGCCATGATTTTGAATTGAAAATCAAAAGCTTTAGTAAATGGCATTTGCTTTAGTTGAAATGCAGTTGATTTAGTTTTTCTTTTAGTAGTCAGTATGGCTCCCATGAAAAGAAACAAAACATGGTGCTGGTTTCAAATGCAAAGCCATTGATTTTGCAAAAGAAAATGGAAATTGTGTTGCAGCAAGGATGTTTAGTGTTGGTGAAAACTCCATAGGTGAGTAACAGAAAAATGGAATCACAATAATTAATATGCCAAAGAATAAATGTTCTGTGCGTAAAGGAGTAACAAAATGGCCTTTCCTAGAAGAAAGTGTTGCGAACTGGGACCTAGAAAAGCATCTGAATGGATTAATTGTAACAAGAAACAGTATACATTTATTTGCCTTAAAGTGGGCCAAAAAGAATGCAAATGAAATTAAAAACTTTTAAGCAACTTGAGTTGGTGTAGTAGATTTATGACACAAAATAATTTAGTTTGAAGGGGGAGGGGGAACTTTTCACAATAGTTTCCAGAAGTATGTTGTTGAACTATGAAGGCAAAAAAAAAAGTATTTACTGTTACAGATTGAAAATATGGATGAAACTCCAGTAATGTTTAATATGATAGGAAATAAAACAATTGATGTTAAAGAAACAAAAACGGTTCACATAAAAACAGCAGGTCACTAAATATCTGACTTCACTATAGTGCTTTTCTGTTTAGTAAACTGTTCAAAATTAAAACCCATTGTTATTTTTAACCCGTAACTGGGGAGGTGCGGTCTCAGAGGCCACTACAAGTGTTGTTCCTACCACTCTTATTCTATAGTCTGATTGAGTGGATTCTCCTGCTAGCTTCTCCTTTTCTGACCTTGATAGTTCTCACTCATTGGCTAACATTTTTTGCACCTACTTCATTGTGAAATTCTAGTCCTTTGTCTGAGAGCGGTGTATCAGACCGCACCTCCCTCTCAGTGTTACAATTCCTGTCCCACGTTTAAACATGGCTCTGAGACTCGATTCGAGAAATATCGTATATCCTCCCGATTTGCATTATGCAGAAGAGCTGCAAAGAGTTTTTGATGAAGTAGAAAGTGAATTTAGCGATGAAGATAAATGTCAAGAAGATTTTGCAAATGGAAGTTCTCATTCCACAACATCAGAATTTTCTGAACTGCTTCTCTTCTATCGAACTTATCTCAGAATTAAAGAGAAATGGATTGACATATGTTGGCACTGTCAATAAAAGCAAACGAGACATTCCCAGAGAGTTCCATCCAAATAAATAAAAAGAAGAGGAGTCGACATTATATGGCTTTACAAAGGATTTCTCTTTGATTTCTTATGTACTGAGAAAACGAAAAGCTGTTGTTCTCATGTCGTCCATGCATCATTCTAAAGAAATTGACTTTTAAACCGAAAAACCAGAAATAATAGCTTTTTACAACAGAACCAAAAGTGGTGTTGATTCTCTGGATAAAAGATGCTCTGTATATTCCTGCAACAGGCAAACAACGTGCTGGCCTATGGCTGTTTTTTATAGATTATTAGATTTGAGCACAGTAAACTCATATATTTTATATCAAATTTACTCCAAAAACCCAGTTATGACTAGAATACAGTTTTTAAAAGCAAAAGATTTAATCCTTCCTCAAATTTTCATAAGAGTTGGAAATCCAAGAATAAATCGCAAATTGCGCATACGATGAAGTACGTTTTAGGGAAGGAAGTGGAGTCACAAGATATCGTACCGAGCTCTGATTTAACAAAACTGGAATCAAGAAAAACATGCCATCTGTGCCCTGCAAAGAAAAAACAGAAAACTTCATATCTATGCAAGTTGTAAAATGTCAGTTTGTTTGGAATGTACACAAAAATTATGTCACGAATGTGCGCAAGAATATGCTGAGTAAGTTGATATTTTTTTCAAGAACACAATGGTATTACTGATAGTTAAGGTACAGTCAATTTTTTTATGTTTCCTACAATATTTATATTTTTCATCGGTATGTATCTATCATATGTTAAATTAATGGAAAATAGTTATTCTGGTTTGTTTTGCATAATTTACATTTGCAAGTGGTTTTTCATAAAAAAAGTTCATGTTGCAGAAAAGATGTTCGTTGTGTTGATTGATTTATTTGTAAAAAAAAAAAAAAAAAAAGTTCTGTTTGAAGGTAAGTGTTTATAGAATGTATGGGTAAATTAGAATTTTAATATTTTGATTAGAACTTTTATTTAAATCATAACGAGATGCAGTCTCTGTGACCACACGTCCCCAGTTATGTCCCATTATTTGACCTCCTGTGTTACGGGTTAAAAGAAAGATGATGCCAAAATGTAATTTCCCAAATGGTATTTTCATTCATGTTATTCATGATATTCAGAAAGGAAGGATGGTCTAAAACGGTGGGAAATTGTGGATAAGAAATGTTTGGCAAAAGTATCCTTTTGCCTTAAAGAATCCAGAAGGTCTTTTAGTCTGGGACATGCTCAGATATCATCTAACAGATAATATGAAGAAATTATTGGAAGAGAGTAATGCAGACATGGCAGTTTATCCAGGCAGATTAATGCCATTAGTTCAGCCTTTAGATGTGTGTATCAATAAACCATTCAAAGAAAATTTAAAATGACAGTGGAATACATGGATGTTAGAAGATGAAACATATTCACAAAAGGAGGCCAAATGCATCATGCCAGTTCAGAAATAGTGTATGAGTGGATAATAAAAGCATGGAATGAAATTAAACCCAACATAATTCAAAAGTCATTTAAAAAGTATAGTATCTCTAACAATCTAGAAGGAACAGAAGATGATTGTCTACACCCTTAGACCAAAAAAAAAAAAAAAGACGCACCAAGAAGGAGTTCTCGGAATGGGACGAAAATCGGTAGAAGTGATGTACAGAAAAACAAATGATTACAGTTTGAGAAAAATTGGATGATTTATTGAAGTGATAGAGCTTTACAAAGTGAAAAAGTCAGTAAAGCGCTTGTCCACATCCTGCCCTTATGCAAGCAGTTATTCAGCTTGGCATCGATTGATAGAGGTTGCGGATGTCCTCCTGAGGGATATCGTGCCAGATTCTGTCCGACTGGCATATTAGATCGTCAACATCTCGAGCTGGTTGGAGGGCCCTGCCCATAATGCTCCAAATGTGCTCAATAGGAGAGAGATCCGTCGACTTTGCTAGCCAAGGTAATGTTCGGCAAGCAGTAGAAACATGTGCATTGTGGGGGGGCAGGTGTTATCTTGCTGAAATGTAATCCCAATGTGGCATGACATGAAGGACAACACAACAGGCCTTAGAACTTCGTCGACGTACCGCTGTGCTGTAAGGTTGCGACGGATGACAACCAAAGGGGTCCTACTATGAAATGAAATGGAACCGTAGACCATCACTCCTGGTTGTCGGCCTATCTGCCGGAAGACAGTCAGGTTGGTATCACAGCGTTGTCCGGGGCGTCTCCAGACTCGCCTTTGCTAGTCATCGGGGCTCAGTTCAAAGCGGGACTCATCTCTGAAGACTATTCTACTCCAGTCAGTGACATTCCAGTGTGAATGAGCCCGACACCACTGCAAACAGGCTTGACGTTGTACAGAGGTCAGTGGTAGTCGGCGCAAGAGGCGCCGTGACCTCAGCCCCCTTTCTGTGAGCTGTCTATGAATGGTCCTTGCAGTCACTGAAGCACTAGTTGCACGTACAATCGGTGATAATGATGCATCTGGGGCTGTGAGTGCTGCTTTGACGATTGCTTGGTCTTCACGTTCTGTTGTTTCTCTAGGCCTACCGCTTCTTCCTTGACGCTGTGTGCGGCCATGGTTCACCCATTCTTGCCAACATCGTCTAATAGTGGCATCGCTCCTGCTCAAAAGTTGAGCTATTCGCCGATAAGACTAAGGGCTTCTTTGAGCCCAACTACACGACCTCTTTCAAATTCTGACATCTGCGCATATCGTTCGCGCACCTGTATGCGAGGCATAGTTACTGTCTACCAGAGTATACGGAATAAAATTCGTGGAGAATTTATGACCTGGAACCGTAATTTTTCCTCTCAAATATCTTACCAGTTGCGCAGATCAGATGCGCTGTAGCGACAACCGTTCATTCATTGGCAACCAAAATGTAAAATTTTGCATTTTCAGTCAAAACCTGTATGCATATCAATTTGTGTCCAATTTGCTTTATATCTTCTCGGTGCATTGGTTTTTTTGTTTAAGAGTGTACTTACGGACCAGAGTAACAGTGATTGTGAAGATGAAACAGAATTCGATGATGTGCCTAAAGATGTAACAGAAGACAAATGTGATGCACTTTTCATGTTAACTGATAATGAAAATTTTTATGTTCATAAGGTATGTCATTTCTTTTAAATAAACAGCATTTGGGTACATTTAGAAATCTAATTTTTTTTTTATATACAGTTTATATCGTTTTTATACCCAGCCTATAATGCACACCTGTAAATTTTGATCGTATTTTTTGTATTGAAAGTTCGCATTATATGTCAGAATATACTGTGTGTATTGGAAGAAAAAGGTTCATGGTACAAAGTAGAAGGGTCATTTTGGAATTATAATTAAGAAAATGCCATTTACTTGTGGGTTTTGTCAATTTACTGAAAATATAAAATTGTTCCCTATCATGCATACTCTGAAACATTTCCCAAATATTTTGTTTAAGTCATTAATGAATTAATTTGTATTTTACTTGAAATTTATTATTAAAATGTCAGATTATTTTAAAAACTGGAAAAGAATTATGCTTTTAGGTCAAAATTTCATTTTTTTTGGTTAGCATTTTTAAAACAAACCCGAGGCCCAACAGCAGCCGAGTGATAGAGGCGCTGAAAACAGGTAGTTCTGTCTGAGGTTTGAATCCTGCAAATGACTGCATGGAAATTTTTGTGGTTTTCCTTCATATGTAATGTCTATACGAGCCAGTTTCCGTTAGGCTTTGCCGTAATCACATAAACAAAACGAAAACAAACCCCATGTAAAAATTCAGTCTTGAATAAAAGTTAAAGTGTAATTCTAAGTGTCTGCCAGGGATATGTATAGTTTGCCTAGATTTACATTCCTTATATTAAATCCCCTGAACTACACATAAAATATTCGTATATCTAATTTTATACAAATATAAATGCATGATAGGAAAGTCAATTTCTTAGCATATCTATTTTTTTTAATTTTTAAGAAATTAATGTGCTTATTAAATTTCTATGTAATTTGATATTTTCATTTAAGATTTCATAAATTGCAGTTTCCAGCTTGCATGCATAATTTCTGTTATTAGAAATTTCAGAAATTTTGTTTAATTGTGTAAGTATTGTGTGCATATAAAATGGTGAACTGTCATACTTCTAACTTAAGATCTTTTAGAATTATAATTAAATTTGAAATCATGAAAATTTTCACTCGTCACTTTCCATTATCTCAATTAAAATTATGATGATTATGAATGTAATACTATTTAAATATGTAACTGTACATACTTCAGCCTATGACTATATTTATATATTTCATTATTAATATTAAGAAAAAATAAATCTGAAATGTTTCAGATTTTAAATTACGTCCAAAGGGGCGTTTTTTAAACATTTTGTATGTTACTTTTATTTATTGAATATCATGTTCTTCGCATTTAAACCATAAAATTCAGTTCAAGAACAATATCACAAAATAATTTTTAACTGAGCATATCTTTAGAATTTCCTACACACAGTCTCACACGCTGCAGATAAAAATGTTTTTTTCTGTACAACGTTGCCATTGCCTGCTTTGAAATCCTTGAGTTTGTTAATCAAAAATTCGTTAAAGTTTTACAAAATATGAAATCGTTAATAAAACAAATTTCAAATTTGGGCTTCCAGATGCCTATATTCGCAGCAGGATTACGGCATTCAAAATTCGATGGCTTTAGGTACCGTCGTTTTATCACAATGCGAGAAACATACATACATTTATGCACATTCTTCATTATTTAATTTCTTTAAATATAATACAGGGCTGCAATATTTTGTGGCAACAGTTTGAAAAGTGATACAGACTTTTAATGTTTCCGACGCAAAATCGCAAAACGAAAACAATAGTCTTTCAGGGACAAAGCCACTTTGGACTAAAAATATTAAGCATTTATAAGATTTAAAGGTAATTATATCTTTAATTTTTCTCAAAACTGTCATTTTTTTTATTTATCAGCATGATTTCTCTGAAACTGTTGGTCAGAATTTTGACCAACTGTGTAAATCCTGTATAAGGTGACCAATTGTGATGCTTCTTACATAAAAATGTTAGAAATTTAATTTTATGTTAAAAGTAGCTCATTTCAGAAATAATAACAATAATAAAAAGTTTCTTTTTAAGAAAATATAAGTCAGCTATTTTTAAAGTAGGTAATTTTAGTTACATATTATTTTTCTAATTTGGGAAAAAATCAGCCAAAAATACTGATCATAATACGACATGAAGTTATCTATTGCAATTTTGTCACTGATGAAGAAGGTGTTTTATTCAAAATATTTTAATATCTAAAATATAAGTAAAACAAGAGAGATAATATGAAAGATGTTGAGATAAGTATACAAGAATTCAAACAATTATTAATTATAAAGATATTGAGCTTTAAAATGTGTTATTTTTTGGTTTGTTTTGAAATTTTAAAGATACTGTTTTACCCCTTAAACCCTCAGATGTCTTTTCTATGTAAATAAGTAATGAAATTTCAGATGGAAGTCTGATAAAATTTTAAAATCTGTATTTGCATTTTTCTCATGCTTATTTGAAAAAGGATATATAATTCTTATTTTCTGCCAAAGTTATGCAAATGCATAAAATTTAAAGAAACTGATTATGTAAAAAATTTAAACTTTTATAAAACCTTAATTAAAAGTTATATATAGGATATAAAAAGTTGACAAAAAATTATATAATTTCCTAAAATTTCTGTAAATGGCCAAAAAATAGGTTAGGAAAATCATTTCTAATGGTTTTGTTATAGCTGATGTATTTATATCTCATTACTTTTCTAAAATTTGTCAAGTTATTAATTAAGAAATTACTTTTACATAAAAAATTATTTATTTAGTCAATTTTTATGTGTTTTAATTGCAGAATCGTAGACAAGGAAAAAAATATAATCCTGAAATATGTATTTCAGATTGATGAAGCTAAAGCTAAACTCATGATGCAGATGAGCCAATTAGAGTTACTTGAAAAGAAAATCCAGAGAGACTTAATTTATGAAGAAAGGTATTAAAATCACTATTTAGTGCTTTAGACTTCAAGAAGTTTTTAACACAGTTCACCAGTTATGCCAGCGCACATTTGCAGTGAAAGATTTTAAAAATCAAAAGTTCCATATTGAAATAAGAAAAAAAAGTTATAAACATTTATAAATTTATTTTTATTTCTTTTATTAATTTTCTTTGTTTACTACACTGCTGCACCTCGAAAGAAAGCAAGTAAGAAAATCAAATTTATTTTACAAATACGTAATAATGAAATGATAAAATGATTAAAATTTCAAATATTCTTGAGGTACAAAGCATGCTGAAATTGTATACCCCCTATGATAATAACAGCTACTCTTAGATGTTTGGACATGGATTTGAATAGAGTTTGTATGGCATTTGAGGATATTGCATTTCATGCAGCTTCAATTCTATACCAAAGTTCATCTTTTGTACTGACTAGTAGGTATTGTTGTGTAGTTTGCAACAATTGATTTAGTTGTTTTCAAATGGTGAAAAATCTGGAGAATGTGCCAGCTGATGCAGGAGTCAAACAGTGATGTGAAGAGGTGTCTGTGGTCTTGGTCATTGGAGAGTGGAGACTGTTGAGATCCTGCACATTGTTCTGTGTGGCTGTCCTGCATTCATCGACTGAAAATTTTCGTAATAGCCATTGCATTTTGACAAACACGATCAACAGTTGAGCAATACAATAATTTACAGTCCTGGTAAGCTACAGTTGTGAGTACATTTGTGATCAAATTCTGGACATGTTTTCTTTTTTTATTTTACGCAAGGCATAATATAAGTTCCAACACATACATACAAAACAAAATTAATGAACTGGGTTGCTGAATGAATAATCAGCAGTTCAGTCTGCTTCTTTGCATTGTTTCAATTTTTCATTACTCTTGCCTGTAATGAAGACATGCTATGAAATGTTAATTATTTGTATATGCCAACATGTACTACCTTCATTCCTAAATTTCAGGTTTGTCATCTCTTCTTTTATGGGTAGCGATTTCAAGGATTGGAAGTATATAAAAAAAGTGTGAACTAAGTTCTTAGTATGATACCTATTCTTTCATGGGCATTCTTGGATTATTACGGCAGCAGTTGCAATAATCATTTGTTTTGTGACTCTTACACCTCTGCTATCTTCTGGAGCAGATAACACAATCTCTGCATCATGCTGTTGTAGGGTAGTAATTCCCTGTCTGTGCTCTGCAGAGAAAGAAGGTCTCCACATGCACGTTCCAGGGGCTCTTCAACTGTTCCAGAAAAATAAATATAAAATAAGTGATATTAAAAAGTAAACTATAAATGTCCTTGTTGATAGTTAATTTTTATTTTGTTTATTAATAGTGTTTTATTTCCACAATTTAAAATACATTTAATTAATTAATGATTTACATGCAGTTACTGCTATGCTATTGTACAGTTAAAATACTTCTAAATTAATACACATAAAAAAAATTTGAGTTTTCATATTTAATATTATGCCTAAAGGGGTAGTGTTTTTTTCTTTTTTTTTCATTTACACATACATACATACATGTTTTGTTCGAGAGCATTTGGGTTAAAAATATTTAAAAACAGCATATCTTTAGAATTTCCGATAGACAGTCTCTCATGGAGATAAAAATATTTTATTTCGTATAGTGTGTTTCCACTGCTTGCTTTGAAATTGTTGAGTTTCTTAATCAAAAAGTATGTTTTGAAGTTTATAAAAAATGAAATAGATTATAAAATAAATCCAGAAGTCACGATTCAGGCTTCCAGATGTCCATATTCAAGTGGAAGACTACGATATTCAAAATTTGATGGCTGTAGGTGTCGCCGTTTTTTTGCAGTGCGAGAAACATGCATTCATTCATGCAGATTCTTCATTATTTAATTTCTTTAAATATAATACAGGGAGATAATATTTGGTGGACCCAATTTGAAAAGTGATACAGCCATTTATAGTGATCCAATGTAAATTACCATTTCAAGACTAATAGCCCTTCTGGGCTAAAAAGCAGAATTAAAATACGAAATTTTGAAACTACATTCTGAAAGTGAAAATTTGCCAGCTTGAATTTTGCATCTTCTCTTTGGCCATTCCTTGGAACTGCACATATGAAGAAATTTCTTGAAACATAGTTCCATATAAATACAGATACAAAGTCGATTTCGAGTAAGCATTCATACTGATAATACTGTGATTTCTTAGTGTTTCTTCTATGACTGTACTGTGCATTTTATTTCTCTGAGGTTTAGTTGTCTAGTTAGTAAATGTTTATCAATAAATATGGAAATAAAAATGATAAACTGTATAAAATCATGACCTCTTATAAACAGTGTTCGTACGGTCCTTAGGAGTCCTTAAAAGTTCTTAGGTTTTTTAAAATCGATTTTTGGTCCTTAAAAGTCCTTAATTTCGCCCAAAATCAGTAGAAGGTCCTTAATTTTAATCATCTAAAATTTCGGTCCATTTTTACGACTGTCATTTCAAGTACAAATTAGCATTTTCGAGGAATATTTTTTGGTAATTCACTGAGAAATATGGTCATTGTTTGAATTTGTTCCTATTTCTATTATAAACGGTGCGATAGTCGAGTTTCTAGGCAACAAATGAAACATAGGCATTTCGAAATTGTTTCTTTTTTCTAATGAAGAGCTCTTAAACAATTTTCCTTTTTGGGGATGCAAATTCTTTTATTAAACGGTTCTAAATTTGGCTACTTATCAACATTTTGGCGATTCTAAGATCAATTTCTATACAAAATTTTTAATTCGGAGATCTGTGAATTTTTCGATAATTTTGTTTAGAACATTGTAACATTAATAAATTTCTTTAAAATAATGGTAATATATCGAAGTTATATTTAAAAACTAACATTGAAATAAAACATTTTTATTTTTCTCTGTTAAATTATAAAGTGATATTTTTTCATTTTGGCAACTTATTATTACAATATTTTGAATCCGAAAATAAACAAGCTAATAAATGCTAAAAAGCATTATTTACAAAACAAATTAATTTACAAAGCATAATTTACAAAAACAAAATAGCTGTGCAATTATTTTAAAGCGTCTTCTTTTTTATTTTTTCATGGTAAGAGTTTTTCCCCATGTAATTGTCTCAATATTCAGGACTTTCAGAATGTGCATCCGTTTTCACTATAAAATTTATTTATTTATATTAAAAAAAATTTTTTTTATTTATTTTTATTTAGTTATTTATTTTTGTGTGTGTGTGTGAATTTTTGTTTAAAAATACTTCTGACTTTTCGCTGTTGCAGAATTGGTAGTGGTAGTCTTTCTTTTGGATTTTAGACATGGCACCTTGGAGAGTTTAGAAGGATTTGAATGCAAGATTTATAGATCTAAGATTCTAGAAGATTCCAGAAAAATGTGACAAAATGAAAAATGTTTTCATAGTATTAACTCGTAGTGGATGTATTTTACAGAATGTCTGTGATGAATTGCTTACTCTTTGGAGAATTTTTGGGAGAACAATGAAAACCTAATATTTGAATGTTTTACATCTGATCCTAGAAATCTTTTTCTTAACATGGTTATTCTCTCCCCCCCCCCGTTTTTGTTCTTCTCCTAAGCAAAAGCATGGAAAATGCCAATAATGCTTCTAATGTTGGCACATGGACATGTATCTACAGAAAGTAATTTTCTTTTAAAAAAGAATTGAAAACTAGCAACTTAAAAGATTATCATATGTATCTTATATATCTCAATGCATGACACTCAGGGCTGGGGTTAGGCATTTTTGTACTTGATGCAGTCTCTGTGGGTCCTAAATTCTGCTCCCAGTGTCTGTCCTAAATTCTAAAAGTTTTGCTATTTCTATATTTTATTGCTCTGTGCATCACTAAAATTCTAAAAATTCTGCCACACTGGCTTTGACCATATATCATTTCAAATTTACTCTTAGTGTTCATATTATTTAGGGAATAAAATTACCAGCTTCTTTTATATATTTTAAATACACGTAGTTTTTAGAATAACAGAAATCTTTAAATATATCCAAAAATTCTGAAATGCAGAGGAAAGTTATTGAGAAAAGAAACTGAATGCACAAAGAGAAAGAAAATTGTTTTTTAAATATATGTATAGTTAGTATCACATAAATTAGCCAGTTGTTTATAATTTCAGCCTGTACTATAGCTTCTCCCTTCTCTTTTTAAACTGATGTTTTTGTATTGTAAGACAGAGAGTGTTTCTGGCTTCTGCTTGCACGCTGCATTAGTTCCTTCCAGCTGTGATAATTTGTAATTATTCAGTTTTGCGTTATCGCTACCGATATTTGAATCTGTTACGATTATGAGTTACTGAGCCAGCTTAGATTAAAAATAAATTGTGCTGTCTTTGACTACTAGTCCACAATTTTAATTTTAATTTGACTCTTCCTGTTCAGTTACATCACCATGAGCTGTAGTTCATTCTGCTAGCATAAGAACACACACTTATATTATAAGTTCTGTTTAAATAAAGAGGTTTATTCTAACTTTTATCTGACTTTATAGTTACTTTCAGACATGACGATAATTTGCTTCATGCCTATCAAGAGTTTTGGACTATTTAACTTTTATCAGATCATATAAAACCTAATATGTATTGTCTTGTATCTGGCTGCAGTGAGCCAATCAGCTGCCTGCCTCGCGGTAAGATTCCAGCAAGTGAGACACATGAGAGTTGTCTGGTGAAAGCGTGGTAGGGCGTGTACGCCTGAGTTAAGAGTTTCGGTTTTTAGCCAGCGTGGCTGATTTCATTTGTAAGGTATTGAACACCTGTGTTTCTTCCGAGTTATTTTCCTTAATCATAGAATAATATCAACTTCATGTAAATATTGTACATAAAAGTCGTGCTTTTATAATAAAGGATTAAATTTTCCAATAACGTATTGAGTCCCGTCTCTGCCATCCCAATAAGCATGACAGGTATAATGTCGAGACATTGACAAGTTAGAAGATGAAACAGAAACTAATGCGAACAGTGGTTTGCTTATTGAAACACATTTCTCATTGTTATAAAAGATGCTTAAAGAGAAGGAAATTGATATAACTTAGTTATAATGTCTGGGAAGGCTTCAAATTAAAAAGATGCATAAATATTTTGTTGAGTATTGTTTCTGCAAAACATAAGCGTGTTGTAGCTTTTAATGTATTTTTATCCTGATGTCGTTTAAGAATCAATGTCATAAATTACATAGATTTTAAACTGTAAAATGTTATTAGACTGTGATTTTCATCAAAGATTTAAAAATATATATATAAAATTTAATAGTGGCCTATAATATGTACAACCTAATTCTGTAATATCTACTACCTACCTAACTACCTAATTCAATTATCGGTAACTAATTGCTCACCTTTGAAAGTTATCTCTACATTGAGCCTTTCATTTATCCTTACCATGGTCACAATATACAAAAATGTAAAAATTATTATAAAACATATTCCTTACAGCTAGTAAAACTTAAAATAATACAAAACAACTTATCACCTCTGGTGCTTTAGTGGCTTATTGGAACCCTAAAGTATGTTAACTGTATTACAACTCCAGGAACTCTGCACGAAGCTATGACGCTAACTGCGTCAGACAGACAGAGCATAACTTTCAAAAACCCTGCGAACATCAGGCATTCAGGTCTGTTCTGATCGGCAAATCTCTCTCTAGGCAAGCAACAGCAGTGACAACAGCCAGTCTTCTGTTATGAATTTTATTTCTCATTTTAACCTATGCCATTTGATATAAAATCGGCCTGCTATTTACAGAATCTCTAGACTGAGCAAGTACTTAATGAAATGAGACATGAAAGAAAAAAATCAGTATAAAGCTAACCACTAGTAAAACGTAAATAAAATGTCACTAATCTTCTTGAAAATATGTCCAACTATTATAAGTGTAAAATGTTTAATACTTATTTGACAAATTTTACAAATATGATTTTATTCCTGAATTTATTTTATAATTATGCTTAATAATAGTGCATCCTACTTACAGATCTATTTTTTATTAGTTTGGTATAACGAAAGTGAAGTTCAGGCATAGAGTTTAATTGAATTTATTCAGTTCCGATTTGTTGATAGGTCCTTATTTTTTTTCTTTAATGGTCCTTAAAAGTCCCTAATAACTTAATTTTCATGTGCAGAAATGTGTACGAACCCTGTATAAAGGCTAATGTGTGAAAAGTTTGGTAAGCCACCGCATGTGTGAAGAGTATGGTAAGTCATTTCCTACTGCACATTGAAGTAAAATGGTTGTCTCCAGGAAAAACTTTGACATATTTGATGAAACACATGTGGACTATAATGCTGTATTGGCAACAATTTAGAATGATAAAGACCGGATGTGTAAAATGGCACATTGACCCTTGCTAGGAGGAAATGCCACCGAATTTTTATACATACACCAAAATGTTTTCTTTTAAGAGAAAACTTAATGTTTTGATTAAAGTGTATGAAAAAAGAAAATAATGCTTGCATCCCTCTTACAAAAACCTTTTTTTGGAAGAAATATCAGTATTCAAGAAAATGTAAAAACATATTCAGCTGCATCTCAAAACTTTCGACTTGTTTGAACTTTATTTTCCGGCAGCACAAGAATAGGTGCTTGAATGACTTGGAATGGGTGTTCAGTTGCAAACAAAAAATTGTCCTGGTTAAACTCACTGGAATATGAGGTCCTGATAGATTTGGCATCTCACAGGAACAA
>KK119638.1:26517-72169 GCA_000611955.2 Stegodyphus mimosarum
TAATATCCCTTTTTACATGTCTTTAATGCTTTAAAATACTCCTGTTATCCCTAATATAAATGAATAATATAATAAATATATATATATATAATAATAATTTAATGAATATAATAAATTAACATAATAATGTATATTATTGTATATCATAATTTAACTAAATGTATCTGCCTTTTTTTATTTATTTTTCACTCTTAGTCTGAATATTATGATATAGCTTTTCCGTTCTGAAATTCGCAAAATCCTAAAATCCGCACAACCTCTGGTCCCAAGCATTGCGAATTTCTGGACTTCTACTGTACCATTAAAATTAAATAAAATGCAAAAGGATAAAAAAGTTAATAAATTGTGGTAATTCAGGATAAGTAAATAAGTAATAAAATATAAAAATTAAAGGAAACTGAGAAAACAATAAAAATACAGAAGATATAAGAATCAAGTGAAATAATAAAAAATGAAAAGGTGAATTAAAATTAATAGAAGCAAAACATGATGCTTAGAATCAAAGGAGATAAATATTTTGATTGATATTCTTCATGTTCCGATATAATTATGTCTTTTGCATCTGATACACTTAAATCCATTTTGACCATAAGAATACTTGAGAGAATCACATTTTTAAGTGAAAGATTTTCTTCTTTGTCTGCTCATGTTTTCTGATTTTGTTTCTTGAATCAAATATAATCAGTATCTAGTATCAATATCAGTTTTACTAACTGTTAAATAAAGATTCATTAATAGAAAAAGTTTCTGTTACTATTTTAATTCATTTTCAAAGCAAAGTACATCTTATTTAAACCTTTGGTGCAGTCTGACTGGAATTCCAGGTTCATTAAAAAAGTTAAGAAATACCAGAACCAAGCTCTGCGGTAATTTAAGCCTTGATTGCAGCAATATTTATGTCTCAAAATGAATACGAACAACACACTAAAACTGCTGAATTCATTCTTGGTCCATGCATTTATTCTTACCATATCAAACAACTGATCAGGCAAAAAGAAAACCTTTTTCAACATCATAAACTTTTAATTATGTAATTTTAATTTGCTTTATGTAATTTGAAAATGTTTTGTAGTTTAATCTCTATAATTTACTGACCAAAAAACTAAACATCTGTTGATTAAGTCCTTCCAAAGCACCTGTTTCATTTTCAGCCATGTTTCAAATTTCTGCAAAAGATAATCCAATTAATTTTAAGATTTAATACATTATCATATGGCTCTTTGAAAGAAACCTAGAAGTAATCCATCCTTAACTAAAGGTAGGGTACAGTGCAAATCTTGAAGGGGGGGGGGAACCTCACCTCTGTCCTACCTTAAATATAATAATTTCTGATTTTTTGCACCCACCTCCTCTCCTGAAAAATGTTGCTACTAATTTTTTATCCAGCTAATATATGAAAGGCAACAGCTATTTTCAAAATGGCAGTTTAAAAAAGTGCTTGTAGAACTAAAACAGAAAACAAATAGCAGAACAAAAAATACGAAGTTTTAATTGGAGTTACTAAGGTTGAACTACATTTTTTGGAACAATAGCATAGCAAAACAGGATCTCCTAATGACATCAATACTCACTGTTGCCAGAACTTATTAACTAAATTATATATTATTGTTTTTCACTTTTTTTTAACATTAGCACAGTTCACTAAGAATGTGATAAAAGCAGTCAATCAATAAAATAATAATAAAAAAAATCGGTAATAAAATATTTATCTTTTTCAAAAAATTCAAAAGTAATGTTTTTCTTGCTCTGTTCTCCCATCTGTACAGTGGTATGTTTTTGCTTAAAAAAATTACAGAATTGCACAAATTTGGCATCCAGCATTCTGATACTTTGCTTGCAATTTTTCATATTGTACTTCCATAAAATTTGAGTGTGTAAAAAGTGCAACTTTATGTAATGCAAATTTTTGCATTCTCTACTGTTAGTCAAAATGCTTTATTTCTGAAGAAATGCAGCACTTTATTTTTCATCAGCCTCCAAAGTCCCATTACAAAGGGAAAAAGTGCATTCAACGCAAAAACAAACACTAATAAAAAAAATGGCATGAATTTAAAAGGCTGCATATGTGCAGATATCTGGGAAATTTATTGGTAAACAGCATTCTCTTCTAGGTACATGGAGTAAAGCAACACATGAAGCCGAAGCGATGCGAAATTTGCCCAGTCTGGCACATTGTGGAACAAATGGAGTAAATGCCCATGTAAAATATTTTATCAACCATTGCTGTAAATGAAAAGGATGCACAGTCTCTGGACAGAAAGAAAAAAGACACAACAATGTCCAATTTGCTTTGTTTTAAATTTCTGATTTTTAACAAAATCCGTGATGCATTGCAAAACTGTATATTTAGAACAATCAGTATTTTTGCATACATGTTTGTTAAAATAATTACAATTTTAAATTTATAGGCATGTGTCATACATCACATGATGTGCATAATGAAATGTGTTTGTGACATTTGAGACTAAAATACTTGTTTATGTACTCATATTGGATTTATTTCAGGTCTTTTTTTGAAAAGGAAATCAATATACTAAGAGATAGTTTATTTCAGACGGGTATGTATTTTTCAATAACTTTTTGTTTTTTATTTTCCTTAAATATTTAATTTTGGTATTTGTAATCTTTTAAGCAAAATATACCGTTTAATAAATTTTAGCGATGTTCTGTATTATAATTTTAAAAGGAACAGCTCTAAGCATAAGCAATACATAGTGTATGATGTATACAACATATAATAGGTAATAAAAATACACCAATGAATGAATGATAAATGAATTTTCCAATGTTTTTTTCCTCTTTGGGTTTTCCTGCAGGTACTTTAAAATGCATTTATTGATAATTTATTTTGGTTATTGTCATAGATTTCTTGAATCTTTGAAAGACTGGTACTTGTAGTCTTTGGCAGCCTTGGTGAGAAAGTGGATTTGATATGTTTCTAAATTGGTGAGAAACAAATGTTTAACAATCTGCTTTCTTGTACTTGCATTGTGTCAGTATAATGGTTTTTCATTGTGAGATATTTATTATGCTGTTTTGTCTTCCGTCAATGGGAAAAAGAAGCTAAAGTTAATATTTGAAACAGTAATTGATGAACTGTGGCTACCAAAAAAGAGTTTGTAAAAAATTAATTTTCCTGTATATTTATATATTTTTTAATAAACTGGTAAATAAATTCTGTTTATATATGTTATTTTGAATAAATTGTTGACAAAATTGTCTATAATAAATAAAAATTTATATTGAATTTCTTCTATATGTATACAGGGTGAATCTGAACAAGTGGTCAAAACTTTAGAAAGTAATAGAAGGCAGTATATAAGCAATGCTAGTCATAGAATGTATGGTCAGAATGCAGAAGGCGAGTCGCAAAGTGACATTGTAAGTCGGTCTTCGCACTCAACAGCATTTTCTATTGTGGATTGCTCGCTATGCGAACCATGAAATTTCCAGGGCAATGGATTAGTTGAGGTGGTCCCATAGCTTGGCTACCAAGATCACAAAATCTCTCGTGTTTGGTCTTTTTCATTTGAGGCCATATTAAAAGCCTGATCTATGAGTTCTCCATTGAAACCAATATGGATCTAGTCACTAGGATCGCCGTTGTTGCCAACAGTATTCAGGAAATGCCTTGGTGTCTTTGCAGATGTGTGTCAATCCCTATCCCGCAGTAGTGAAGTCTGTATTACAGCTGGTGGAAGGTCTTTTGAGCCTGTTCTTTTAATAAAATGTTTTCTCAAGTATTTCTTCTTCTTATTGTGTTAATTTTTTAAATGTGGCGGAAGAAAACTGCTCTTTAACTTCTCACCGCTTGCGTTACAACCATACATTCTCTGAATATTGCTTGTATAGCTGCCTTCTATCACCCCCTTAAGTTTTTCCCATTTGTTCAGATTCACTCTGTATATTACATAACTTGCGTTATGCAGATATTGAAAGAATTGTCAATTATGTTTATAACATTTGGAAACAAATTGTATTTTCTTAAGTCCAGATTATATGAATGCCATTTCTCTTGTTAAGTCTGCTGTACAAGGCAAATCCTGGAAGAATAGTATCCATTTTCCGTATGTGAATGAAACTGATGTTTGTTTTAAATTTTGGTTTTTTAGAGCAGCATTTCTGTTTGCTTCATAAAGCCCTAAGGGTCTTGGATACTTAGTTTTTCTTGGAACTGCACATTCAAGAAGCTTCTGGTTCATTTACGATCCTTTAAGAATTTCAGGAATCCACTTGAAACTATCCACATAAATACAAATAGCTAGTCGATTTGGAATCACTTTGTTGTGATTGTTCATACTAATAATATTGCAATATCTTAATGATGATTCCACAAGTTTTTTATGTGTTTGATTTCTTTGACTTAATTGTGTGGCTAGTAAATGTTCATTAATAAAAATAATAATAAACTTGTTAACTTAAACATGGCAACATCTTAAAAGGAAATTCAACAGACTTTCACCCTAAATGAAATACATTATGATTTGCCTTATAAGAATAACTAAAAACTGGTGTAATTACTCTTGACAGACCTAGTGCTGCATCCGTGGACACCTGCACAAACTAAAAGCAGGTATATTTAAAAAAGAACAAAAGAAAATTTAAAACGAAAAACCATAACAATAAATGCAGCTTTAGAAAGCCAAAACACACACCATCATTCTGAATAAAATCAAAGGCTACCCTAAATTATTGACAGGCTGCAAAATATCTAAATACCTTGCTTTATTTCTTGGAGACATAGTCCATGTTGACAGTCTGTTGCATATGCTCAACGCATATTAATTTGAATTATTTCATTGGTCCACGATGGTCCAAGGTTAACGGCTATACCTAAGTTTCTTTTTAACTCTTTGTTCTCTTAAAAGGGTTCTTAGTATTTAATTATAAATCTTAAAAGGGGCTTTTAAACCTGGCTTTAACTAATGTTGTAGCAAAATTAGACAGCATTCCAAATACAATCAAGGGCCACACTTGTAATTTGTCACCCTCAAAAGTTGCTGCCTGGGCAGGGACCCTGGCTTGCTTACTTCCAAATCCGGGACTAGATGAAGCTATATATTATACACAGTGCACTAATCATTTAATAATATTGAAAACTATTCTAATAGAAAAGGCAAAAAATAATCTAAAATATGTTCCTATAAATACTCCCATCTCTGGGAAAACCTGAAGTAGAAAAGGGTGTGGATCAAGTATTCTCTTCAAGATGAAACTAAAAAGAATTCTATTTACTAAATCAAAACATGCACAATTTATACTTAGCAATTTTATGACTTAATTATTCAGATTATACTAAATTGTCTGTTTAATAAATGTAAAACATGCTTTAAACTAAAATTTATAGCATGTTTCAAAATTGAGTCTTTAATCATTGAAGGGTATTGTCGGCTAAAGAAAGTTAAAATGTCTCAGTGGAAAATTATTTTCTTATGATTTATGAAGGCTAGCAGTGGCAACGGGACTAAAGCTGTAAAACGTTGATATTTTGCCATGGATTTTATTCCCAGCTATTGATTGGGCTGACTGGATGAAGTTTTCCTGACGTATAATGTAAACGCAAGCCAATTTTTCTTAGAAAGTCTTTTCTGTAGGCAGATAGTCCTGGCATGTTTTGTTGTAATAAAATTATCCATTCCAGTGTACGAATTATGAAACAAGATGACCGGTATTAGCAAAAATCAAAACCTTTAATACAGAGCCAGAATACAATGATATGAATGGAACATGATATGTATACATGAAAATACAATTACAATGCTGATGAAGCTGATGCTGACAGTGCTGATGATATGGAAAACTTTGTAATATGATGCAACACTTCGAAAAAAGAGCTTTTGCAGTTTGCTGTAACAGAAATTAGTTTGCTGAAAAGCATGTAGCTCAATTTATTCATTAAGACTTATGTTCATAAACTGGAATTGTAAACAGTATTTTGATAAACTATTAGTTTGACACTTTAAAGAAACATAGTTAGAACACTAGTACCAAATGAATCAACGTATTATTTTTTGTGTTTCCTGTAATCATTATCATTTTTCAAAAATAATTTGATGTATTCTTGTTCAACCTAAAAATAGAAAAAAGGACATTGTTTAATTGATCAGAGCAAAGCACAATGCTTTTGTGGACTTTCTGAAGAAAATTGTCTCATATTTATAATATACATGGGAGGAAGAACCACAAAAACATTCATGCAGCCATCCTGTTTGCCAGGATTGGAATTCATTAAAGTACCTGAGTGTTCAGCAGTTTTATTCACTTAGATACTGGTTGACTAAAAAATTGGGAATATAAAGACTTAATGAGCATATGCACTATCACCCTACATAACAAAATCATAAATAAAAACATTTTTATTTTGTTGAGTCAATTTTTGCAGAAGAAATTATAAAAAATAATTTCATTCGTTGACCTATAACTTTGCTTAATATTTAAATTATTCTTTATGTATGTCAACCTAATTTGTACTTCATACAGAGAGTTACTTCTTCCCCATCAGCAAGTTATTGCCATCATGCCACTGAACTTCCGGACAAACACAGATTTGAATTTCAGCTAAGCTTTGTTTACTCCTCATTGGTCACAACTATATGATTGATTATTTTGGGGGAAATAACATTTAGCACTTAAGTGACCTGACTTGGAAACTTATAATTACCAAGATAAGATTTCTTTCAAAAAAGACATTTAGTTGTTCACTCAACTAATCACCCTAAAGGCATTAACCAACTCCAGGTGGCACACAGGAATTGGTGTGGCCTCCAATAAATACTCTCTCTTTCCAGACATACTTGCTCTAATTTTCTCAGTCGGTACAGTGACCCTTCATTCTACAAGGCATTGAGTTAATCTAATTAGCTTTCAACACATTCACTGCTGATCACGCACTGGTGTACAATTGGTGGTATTGCTGAAGAGCCAATCATGCTCTGGCGTGTAGTGTGGGGTGACATCTCAGGTGCCAGTCACACACTGATGCGAGAAAAGCAGCATCTCATAGTTTATTTTCAAGTTTAGTTGGCATTATGTTTTGAATATGTATACTGGCATTGGCATGGTGTGAAGGTTTGAAACTAGTTCTAAATGTATGTGGTTGGAATGAAAAAGAGTTTCATTTCATACAAAGATCATACATGAATAACATTGTGAAATATAAAGTTTGCAATAATATTGTAACTATCTTATAATAAATTCCTTTGTAATATATATATATATTTTGTGATATAGTTTCATACAAAAATAATGCATATTGTTACTTATTTTGATTCATTTTTAAATGCCATGCAGAAATAGAAATAGTTTTACTTCTAGTATCAATAAAGCGCTGGCACATAGTTGTAAAATTCTGTGCTTAAAGGCTTAGCAATTAATGTGGTACTCATAATAATCTTTTATTGCCTCTTTTAAATTGTACTTCTTATAATAAGTCAGCATATGGGTACAATCTATTTCTATGACACAGCATTAACTATCAACACAACCTCACATGACAAACAGCAAAAGTGTTAAGCCTGCATTTGGTGTGCTCTTCAATTACCTAGCTTTTGGTCTGAGTGTAACATTATGTGAATCAAAGAGAAGATAGCCTAGTGTTTAAATTAAATGAAATGTTAGTAAAATTGGATATAATTGTCAGACTGCTGGTAAGATAACTGATTATATTAAACTGTAATCACAGACTGAATGCTTAACAAACGCTTAATATTTTATTTTTTGCAATTCTGAAGTTATTATCATATAAAAATATTTAAATTACTTTATAAGTTTTTTTCCCCCTTTTCAGAGAAAGATCTGAAACGGCTTCATCAAGAAAACAGAAGAACCTTTATATTTGGATTAGCCATATTTATTTTAGTAATATTTATTCTTATTTATTGGCATGCATGATTCATAAAATTTTACATAATTTTAAATTATACAAATTTATTTTTAGAAGCTTATGCATGTAAAAATTCCATTCTTTTGAAAGCTTATAATTTTTAGAATTCTCTACATATTTGATATTCAATAAAGCATTAATATTTCAAGGAATTTTTTTGCTTTTCTTAAGATCTAAAAATTCAATGTGAACATTTTGTAACATAGAAAATACTTTTATTATTATGAATACAGTTTCTGAACATCATCTTTAATTTTTATAAATGTTTCATGGCAGACATCATATAAAATATCAGCAACTTCACCTTCTGTAATTGATTCAAAATACTTCAGATCTGTTGAGATGAGAATTAAAAAAAAAGGGTATTAGCTTTGGAAATTCATATAACATAAAATACAAGAATAGCTTAAACTTTAATTAAACGTAATTATAACTGTAAGTTGTACATTTCGACAAACGAATATAAACACTTCTTTATTAATACATCGTGTGCGGAAAGTGGCTGAAGTCATTTAGTGCAGATTGGTAGTCAAGTGCAGGTAACGATAAGTTTTGCACAAATTATTGGTGGATTATTATCGGTGGGTTTTTTGTAATGTTTTTACAATAATGTTGGGTACATGTGAGCACTAGCTCGATGGCCATACATTTCAACATTAAAACATGCATTGCAGAAATCCATTACTATGAATACACTTTGCCGACACTGTTATGTTACAACACATAGCATTCAACACCGAAGCTTCCAGCTATGCATTGACACAAGCTGGGAAGTTGAGTGGCGGATGCATTCTATACAGCAGACAGTTTCACCAAACATACTCATATGTTATCACAAGAACATCTGCATAATTGAACTAACTGTCCTAAGGATGAAACAATAATAAAATACAATGTGATGATGAAGAATTGTGTGCAGATAGTTTGTTGAAGTGCGAGGACAAGGTTATCGATGATGATATTATACATCATCCTAGGACTATTATCGGATGAAAAATTTCAAGCCTGGATCTGGATGATTCTTAAGAAGAGCAGTCATCAATAAGCGAACCCCGAGTCTTGGAAGGGTTTTTAGCTCGCCCGGGAACAAATACAGAAAACATTCTGGATGCTGTAGCTTTAAATATTGGCAAAGATTTTTTTACATTCCTTGTACACGAACGAGTCAAATAGATATTATTACCAAGATATTGATAAATTCACAACTTCTAAGAAAGTCCTCAAATGAAGACATTACATGATATGAAGAAATTTTGGGGGGCCTTTTTTTAATTATTCTACAGATTTTGTAAGTAAGGCCTGGCATTTTAATAACAATGAAGACTTTATTGATGGATCAGACAGGTTTTTGAAAGTCAGACACTGCTGAAATACTTTCTTCCCGAGTTTATAAATGATTATAACCCTATTCAGTAGCTGTCTTTGGATGAAGGCATAATACTTTGGAGGAGGAGGTTATTCTTTAGACTTTATGATGCAATGAAGATTGTAAAATATGGAATTCTAGTTTGTATGCTGTGCGAAAGTACTACAGGCTACATGTGTCATTTCAAAATATATCATGCTCAAAGAAAGCAATTGATAGAAACAGTTCAAATGGTTGTGACACCATATCTACATGGATAAGTATTGCAGTAGTGTGGAAAATAGTGAAAAGCTCTTTAAAAAAAATTTTTTGATTCGGGGCCCTATTTGAAAAAACAGCACTTCCAGATTACCTAAAAAACATTTCACTGAAAAGAGAAATGGCTTTCAGAAGAAAAAAAATTACCAAAAGAGCTTTGCTAACAAAACTGAAAAACCTAAAGAACAACCAAAACAGCAATCTCCTAATATTACAAGTGATGATTTCCCATCCCTACATAATACTGTTGCTGAAAAAAAAAATCCCTGCCCTCCACTTCTACTGGTCCCACCTATGCAGAGAAAGTTAAAAAGAAAAGTGTGAAGCCCCACCCTCAACTAAATGAAGCTACTGATTGGCTAAAGGATGAAAAAAATCTTAGACTTTCTAGGAATATGATTTCTATTGTAAATATGCGAAACACTAAAAGTACTGCTGAAAAATTTATTGAAGGAGTTAAAGCCATCCAGATACTTTGTTGAAGACATGCCTTAACTGTACCCTCATTCTCTGTAATCTCGTTCCTTAGTTTTTCCTGAACTTGTACTTGACTCTTTTTTTTTCTATTCACTCTTCCGCTGAGCATGGCTCACATCTTCACTGCTCTTCTACTTTAAAATTTAAGTACCATTGCCAATGATTCTTTATCTTTCCTTCCTCCTAACTGTTTTCTTTCAGCCATTGCTCCTTTCTCATCATGAAAATTCTCGTATCTCCACCATTTAATCACAGCCATTGGCTTTCCTTTTATTTCACCTCTATCAATCTTTTCTGTTTCTCCCAACTCTGCACATTCCTTACTTTTCTGATGGTAGAGATGGCTTTAAATCATAGGTATTCTGAAATCTCTCCTTATTGGCATTGGAAATCTGTATTGAAATAAGAAAATTAAATAACTCAAATGTATAACTCGATGAATACTGGGGATATGTAACATTGCAAAACATATTAAGTCATTTCAAATAAAGACTTCCAATCCGTTTCACTATTAGTTTTTTAACATGGATAGTATTTAGCACTGTTTGATGTCTTATCCATTCTGTTGATGAGCTTTCTGGGATGCTGATTTGTGGAGATGACTTTAAAAATGAAATCATAGGTTTCACAACTTGGGAAAAAGATATGGATGTGTTTGTTTAGATAAGGTTGTTTTAGCCTCCGAGTAAGCTTTTCAAACGAGTTCCTTGCAGCATTCAGATGTATGTTGATTGTGCTAGGTGAATATCATATGAATAAAATTTTCATTCATTATTACATTACCTTATGAAATTTAATTTCTGACTAGTTTGCACTTAGTTATTACCCATCAAATGTATGCCTGATTTTAAAATTCTGAAAATATAAGTAAATCTGATTTTCGGGCACACTGTATTTTGCAATGTCCCTCTCTAATAATTTGAAATTTAAACCCTTCTCGAAAAGTTAAAAAAAAATCCCTTGTACTGAATTATATGACTTAAACAAAATGCATACATTTATACAATATACTGCATACCTTTAATTGGCAAGTGCCCACCAAGTTCACACAGAGCTGGATTAAAAGCCAGGTCATTTTTAGATCCTGTAAAGAAAATTATTAGTCATATATAGGCTGAGAAAAGAATCTGAACACCTAAAAAAATGTCAGTCTCAAAAAGTATGTTAATAATAGAAAAATGTACAGTTTGAATGCACATATCAGACTTAAAGCACTCGGGAGACATCACAAAATATATGTAAGGTGCATTGCTTAGCTACTGTGTCAATAAACATCTTTGCTGACATACTGACACGTGATTTTGTGGTACCATCTAATAGCCAATCACATGCCCGTATGTGGTGAGATATATGTTAACATTTTGTTTTCAAGTTAGTTGTAATTATGGCTTAGGTATGGTCATAGTAGTAAGTGCAGGACTTTATTTTTGGTTTCTCATTTTTCATGTAAATTGTTTTCAGAATTTTCTTGTAATGTGAAAAACATAAATGATAATTTACCAGAGTCTTCTAATCCTAAATGAAAATGTGAATACAGAAGACCATTAATAGATAAGGAACTTGCAAATATTAAAAAAAAATAATTTATCAAATTAGTGAATTCAGTTTTTTGGGTGAAGAAGATGTCCCTCACATAGATTATTCTGAATATTTGAGTAATGCATTAGAAAATAATGAAGAAATTTCAATACAAGAATATGCTTTGCTAGGAAATGTAATTTGGGCAAATGAGTGAACAAACGTACATGAAGTTCTTACCCTAAATTAAATGGCTGCTGATGAAGTTACATACACCTACCTTGGCAGTGAATCTATTAAGACTGCTTATGTGATAGAGTTGTTTGGATTAGCCAATGAGAAATGCTGAGAAAACTCACCTGATGAGAATTCAAATAAGATCGAAACAGCCTTTAGGGGAAAAGACTATATCAGCAAATTACCCAGTATAAGAGCTGGAGCAATGACACAGTGAGTGTTCTTATCAGTATTCCAAGAAGGTATCCATAACTATCACGACTGCAGAACTGGCAACTTTGCAGGAGGTCATTAAGTCTGCTGTAAGTACACTAATAGCTTCACTCTCTGCTACTCAAAACCACTTACCTAAATTTCCTAGATGTATGAAGAACAACTGCAAGAAGGCTAGCAAAGGCTGGACTCTTGTTTGGCATCCATTGTGATGTCTAACATTAATTCCTGGGCATGGTCAGCTACTCTTAGTCTGGTGTTGAAATTGTGAAGCTTGGAATTTATTTGACTGAAGCTGTATTGTATTCTGTAGTAAAGTTTTTTGTCTAGCTTAGATGCATGCAGCCCAGCTTGTTCACTGAGATTTGAACTCAGGTCAAAATACCAGCATTTAAGAGTTGGACAGTGATACATCCAAAGGTGGGATTTTGCTGGTTTGGCAGAACTGCTTCCTAAAATCTTATTCAAAGTACGGCTGTTAAAATTCCATTGAAATATTTATTAGGCAATTGATGACTACTGAGTTTCCTACTTTGGTCATTTATTTAAGCAGTTTGTTATAGTATTTGAATTCTATCACTAGTCACAGTCATTTTGCAACATTCACAAACTTGTTGAGCAGTTAAAAAGAGTATTTGGAAGTAAATTCTGCAAGACAACAATCAGCATTCATTTAAAAACAAATATACAACCGTTGGATCGGAGAAAAAAGCATTTGTTGGAGAGCGAGCATACCAGGCCTAATGTCCTTATGATTTGCTGCTACATGTAACAGTTATGAAACTATGTTTGCTCAGTGAATAGATTGATTGCTGTCCAGTTTTAATCGCTTTTTCATCTCTCTCTTCCCACTGTGCATGCCAAATTTCTTCATGAGTCACTGTAAAATTTTATATTTGTGTTTGGTGTGTTTTTCTTCAATAGAGAGTACATTATGTACAGAGTGTTCAAGTTTATTATACTTGTAGCAGCACTAGCCTGTCAAATATTATAATTAAAGCATTGTTTTTTCTCTTTTAATTATCAAGTAAAAATAATAAGTAGTTAGTAACAAATTGTTTCAAAAATCCGTATGTTCCACTCTTCTGATAAGTTGAGAATGGAATGACTTAGATAAAACATATTTACATTTTAGATTTTCAAGTCTTTTTTTAATTTCAAACAACAAAGTTTAATGTATGGTTTTTACTATAAAAAACATACATTAATATGTGTTTTTGAAAAATAATATTAATTATGGTAAAATATGAGTGTAGTTACCTACCTTAGGAAATCTATTTTTATGTAAAGCTTTCTAAAGAAAACTACTAGATACTTATGTTTACAGAAATAAGAAGCCATGAAACAACCTGTGCAGTATGCAAACTTAAGGGAACCGAAGCCAAATAAAATTTCAATGATTGTGTTTTAACTGATAAAAGTATGTTACAGTGAAATAAGTAACTGAAATCACTTCAAATAAATATATATATTAAAATCACTGTGTGGTAGAATATTCTCCCAATTCCAAATACAGAAATTAAATTTTACTTATACTAAAGGTGTACTTAACATCATTCACCATCATTCTTTGTGTATTATTGAAGTGCATAATATTTGTAAGAGATTTGTTACATTGTATTAAAATTCCCTCTATAATCATAAATGCCTACATAAAATTAGTTTGTGCATGCACATCTGAAATGAATGATTTTTGAAATTGAGAAACTAATAATTACCTTTAAACATTTTCTAGTTTAATTAAAAATGAGATCCTGCCATATAAACACAGCGAAATATACTTATTATTTTCGAAACAAATTAGTATTACATTTACAGTGCATTTGGTAAAGAAAACTCTTTGGTTAGTTATAGGAATTCATAAAACAGAATCTAATTCAATAAGTAAAATTCATTTTAACCCTTCACAAAAATAACTTTGGTAACGTCTAACTTTTACCAAAGTTTGTTCACTTGTGCATATAAACAAGTTTTAGTTACGTAAATTAAGTTAGTGTGTCCTGTGTTTTGGAATTGTAGTCACTCAGAATGGTCAGAAAATGTATTTCCACTTGAGACTCTAGGCAAGGTTATTGAAAAGATTTTTTTTAATTTTGAAAACAAAATATTTTTAAATCGAAAGAAATTAAAAAAACTATAGCTTTCATGACCTTGATGAGTAATGCATGATGAAAGCAAATTTTAAAATTTGTACTAAAATATATTTACTCTGCTGAAACTATTTGTTTGTTACAGATATAAAAGGAGCAGAATTTATACATCTGTTCATGAGGTCTGAATCTATATTCAGTTATTCTGACTTTAAACGGCTTTCTGATATTAGTTTAACTCATAAATGAAAATATTCTTCCACTGCTTGCAAACTGAAAGCAAGATATTAATTTAAAAATTGCTATTAAAGTGCTGAATCATAACTTACCAAAAGAAGGTTTTCTTGCCCAAACATATATTCGGATAGAATTGAACAGGTCATTTTTCTGTGAAGAACTCTCACTGAAGGAACTTCCTCGCATTATCAAAACATTATGAGCAATTTTCTTTGCTAATAGAAACTCTATTAACTTCATTACAGACCTATTTAAAGTTTTCAAAATGGACAGAAGGTAATTATTATGTGGAAGAATAGTATTTAAAATTAATAAAAAATATTTGTTGCTAAAATAATTTACCTGGCAACTATCTCAATATTTTCTTTTTCTAGCAGCTGGAAAACAAATCCTTCTGATGGGAAGCACTTCAGTACATAACATTCTCTCATCAAACATACCACAGGCTAAAAAGTCAGGAAGCAGTATACAAATAACTTAAAACAGCTGTTAACAAACACATATTTGGAAAAAATTATTATGCAATATCAATTACAACATAGTAAATTCAATATATTAATTCATTATGTTACTCATTTTTCAACAAAACTTACCATGCTGGTTTTATTGGTAAGTACATAACTGAATTTGGATATTTAAAAGTTATATAAATTCAAGTTAAAATAATTAAAATGTAGAAAATATTTTTTACTGTGGAAAATTACATTAAAATGTATGATTTTGGATTCGCCTCAAAACAAGGTAGTTGCTCCTCTAATAAAATACTCTGATACAGTGGTATTTTAGTGCAAGGGTGAGCCTGTTCTCTGTATTTCTGGAAAAAAAAAAGCATACAAAAAGAAAGGATATTTCTGATCTACCATAAATTGAATGTGGATTGATTGACTGGTTGGGTGTCTTTTGAAAAGGAAAAACAAAAAGTTGGAATATTTGTTTTCTGATACAGTGGTATTTTAGTGCAAGGGTGAGCCTAGCATTTCTGAGTAATACATTATTAATAACGGCAAAATACATGTATAAGAGTGGAAGTAATCTTTCTAAGCTTATAGGACTTTCTAAGAAAAACCAGCTGATGTTATAATGTATCGAGAAAATCCCAAGCAGTCACATTTGAATGATTTCAAAATCATTCTTTTCATGCTTGTTGCACATGCTGTTATAGCAATACTTACAGTATGTCCTATCATTCAGATCTTCTTTTTCTCTTTATCTCACATGTGTTACAAGAATTTTTTACCCCAAACATTGTGTGCAGTGACGTTTTTGATTAATTTCATGAGTTGATTTATTTTGTTAAATTTAGTTCTCACTGTTGTGCAAAGTTTTTACAACAAAAATAAAACTAAAAATAACTGACGCACTTTAATTTAATATTATTTAATTTTGTTTAATTGTTATGGTACTCTATTTTCAACAGTTCAATACAGCAAGTGCCTGGAGGTTGATGACCAAAAACTTCCTCAACAATTATCTTAAAAAGCGTGAGCAGAAAATAGGTGCAATAAATTTGAAGTAAAAATTCACTGAAAACAATTTTTATTCTGTCCCTTCAAAACTATAAATTGACTTCAGTACTTATGAAAGTCTAATCCTATAAAAACTTACCGAAGAATAGGAAGCTGGTTTGATCTGTTTTGTAAGAATTTTAACAACTTGTGCTTACTTTAATTGGCTATAAGTATATAAAATCTACAGTGAATAATTAAGCAGTTTAAAAATTTTTCAGAAGTGAAGGACTGTTTGTTGTCTGCAAACAACAGGCAAAATTGCTGTTGTTTGCAAATTGTCTGTTGTTTTTGCTGTTCAAAATTGCTGTTGTGGATGTATAGCCGAAAGGAAACAATAGACTTCAAGGGTTTAAGACAATTTTACTAGCAAAAAGACAAGAATACGTATTTACAGAGAAAACAGCAATAGTTACAAGAGATGCTTCACGAAACAAACACCTTACGGATGATTAATGCATAAGTTGTTCAATATGCTCTCCTCCTTGTTCCGCTGCTAATTGGAAGTGCAAAACTGCATGTTCCACAACAAATCAGAGGGTATTTGTGCTCATGCTATGAATATGGTGTGTGATGCTTGCCTTCAAGTCTGCCAGATTCGCAATCCACCCACTGTAAACAGCATTCTTCAAATATCCCCAAAGACAAAAGTCACACGGGTTTAAGTCGGGCGCCAAGGTGTTGGAAAATGGTGGCTTATGATTCAATCATCTTCGAAATGAGAGACCAGCAGCTGCTTCACGTGAGTAGCAATGTGCAGAGGAGCGCCATCTTGCATGAATATTGTGCGATCCACAAACTGATGTTGAAGTGCCGGAAGGACATGGTTACGCAAAAGTGCATCATACTGCTTGCCAGTAATGGGACCCGCAGGTGTGATATCCTTGAAGAAGAGCGGACTGACAACAAATGCTGCTGTTATTCCGCACCACACAGTGACCTTTTCAAAGTGAAGAGGTAATGGCTGTAGCCCGAACAGATTCTCGGTCTCCCATATCCTGCAGTTTTGCGTATTTACAGAACCTTGCAAATGGAAGTAAGCTTCGTCAGACCACAGAATGTTCCAAGGCTATTCATTATCCACTTCCATTCAGGCAAGAAATTGTAGTGCAAACGATTCATGTGTCTGCAGGTCAGCATGTAGCAACTGCTGCATGTGAGTTATCTTATACGGTTCTCAGCGCAAGATGTTCTGTTGGACTTTACAAACTTTACTGACAGGCATATCCAACATTCGGCCAATTCCTTATGCACTCCTGCATCACTGTTTGTCTGTTCTTCTAACACTGTGACCACATTTTCCACTGCCACCGCCGCAACTGGTTTTCGTCCTCTTCCTCATCTCACGTCAAATGAAGCGGTCTCTTCGAATTTTTCTATCATTTTCTGCAGGCCATATGTGGTCATTGGGCTGGATTTTATACCTTTTAACATCCAGAACTTCCTAATAGCTGTTAATGCACAGTCACCATTCTGATAGAAAAGCGTCACGCGAAGAGCATGATCCTTCTTTGTCAGAGTCATGATGAAGCACTCAGACAAAATTTATGTGTGCCACTAGTGCTCTGCATTTTATTCTTAGCCATGTCTGCAGTACGCATGTTACGTCTTAGTAATTTTCTTACCAACAGCAATGTGAACCCTGGCAGCGCCATCTATCGGCATATTTTGAACCTTTTTTTTTCCTTCTCCAAACAAAATTCCAATACCTCAGGATTGATCTGGTAAAATATCAAGTCATTCTGATGTATAGTTTTAAAGTTAGTGCATTTTGAAACCGCAACTTTAATTATAATCACCCTGTAAGTTTTTAGAATTCTCTGCCACTGAATTAACCTTTTGAGCTCAGAGATTTAATACTTGTAGATCCTTAAAAAGATGGGGTGAGGGGGGGGGTTGTACTGTGTGTTTTCTCCCTTTAAAGTAAGTAGTTCTTTGCTGTCTGAGCAACTGCCCTTCAGGCATTTTGATTCATCCTTAAGAGATGCATTTACTATATGGAAGGAAAGGAAATGTAGACATAATTGGCTAAACTGTTTGATGCTTTTCCTTATAGAGGAAAAATTTCAAGGTACAAATTAGATTATTCAATGGTTTGCGAAAGGGAATGTATATTTCCATTATAGAAATGCCATTTTATTTCTCCATATTATAGCACATAGCGTTCTTCTTTAAAAAAAAAATTGTCTGAGTTTTTAAATAATAATTTTAATTTACCGTACCAAATTAAGGGCCTTGATAAAGTATTAACAAGAATTAATTTCATTATATATATTTTTATTTTATAATTATAAAATTCCTCCATATTTTATTATTTTGTAGATATTTCTAGCCTTTTTGATTTTATTAGATCTCCAACTCATTTTTAATACATCCGAGATTTTTTTCCATAGATAGCACAAACTTATTTGCTTAAATTTGCAAACATTTGTGGCTTTGTAGACCAAAGGAACACCGTGCAAATATTACAGCAAATGGAAAAGTTATTTAATGTCATATTTCCTTGTAATTTTTAGTTTGTTTTGCTGTATATTTTATCAAAAATATCCGAATTCTTTAAAATTTTTCCCATGGAAAGAATGATTAAAAAATAAAATAATAATGCTACAGGAATGATTCAATATTTAAATTGTATGGAAATGTTAAAATTTTAGTCTAAATAAGTATTAAAAGTTTGAGTAAAAACGCAAGAGAGAAAACTCTCAAGAATTTAGAATATGCAGTGATTAGTTTAGACATGACTTCTTTAAGACGCAAAAGAAACACGCCGGCATGGAAAATAAAACAGGCAAATCGACAACCTTGTATTCGGATTAGATTTTGTAAAATCCCAATTTATTTCGAGGCCAAAACGGGTCCCCTTTCATCAGGAGGGGAACATTGTGCAGTGCATACAGTTTAGAAAGAATAGGCAGTTACAAGATAGTTAGTTGCCATCTTCCAATATTGTATTATGATTGTATGTGTTATGATGTTACACAATTTAGAACTACTTGAACTCGTGAAGGAGCTTTTATATTTCATCCTTAATCAGCCCTTTTCCGTTTTGGTATACTGCTATAAAATGAAACATAAACCCCAAGAAATCTTGCAAAGATACTGAATATTCCAAGGCTCTGTTTACAATTTATAAACAAGGTTATCCTGAATTCTAAAGCTGCAAGAATGTAAATGGAACGATAAGGAAAACTGGATCATTAACCTTTGATGAGTAGTTAAGTCTCCAAGCACATCAAACTGACAGTTCACTCCACCTTTTCAGATTGAAAAATGGGAGAAAAAGATATGACCACTAAAGTGAGCATCCTTATCCTTTCAGATAGTGAATACTAAGGCTGATATAATGGCCATCCCACCCCAAAAACGTCAAGCGACTACTGTCTCTAAAATTAAGAGAATGTCCATCACATATATTGTACATATGTCAAGTGGATTAGCAGCAGCTGATTGGTCAATATAAAATTTGTAATTATGATGAAATGGCCCATGAATAGAAAGTTCAAAGTAATGTTAAGGAAAGATGCCTTACTGAAGGCAATCTTTTTGCATCTTTTACCAAGTAAAAAAATCACAAAGAAATAGTTTACTTACTCTTCTACAAAGGAGAACGATTATTGCTTTGGATATTAACTGTTTCCTTTATTAAGGCTCAGTTCCAAAGGTGATGAATTTAATGCCTGGGAACATGCACTGAAGGTTGTGTCAAAACATGAAAATCATCAGGAACATATAAACAACATATCATTATCTGCAGTTGTTCAACATCTCTTGAGCCCACCAGTGGTGAAGTAGATCAAATCATTGAACATTAGTATTTCACCCTGTGTTTACTTCTTGGCAAGTGGGCTGGTTGCATAAAGTTTTTCTCCATGTGTGGACACAAACTAATTACCTTAGAGAGTACTCCACAGAAGCACCTCTACTGCATATAATTCTCTTATGCTTTGGTGCAATTCATTAAACAATCAGTAGCCCACACAGAAATTCAACAATTGTTTTAAATTTGGGGAATAAAGAAATCATATTTGCTTCTTTACATTCTTGCTAGTGATATAACAAATGAAGCTAATTAATTGCTTTACTCAAGGTTTAGTTCAAAGATTAACTAAACTTTAAAATAAAAAAAATTAAATCCAGCCTAGTCCTGAATGTGATGATTAATTAAACATTGAATTGGAAGAGAAACATGTCAATGTAATATTTTAAATTAGGTCAAAAAGGAACCTTAGACAGGCATAGATTCTGAATAAAATTCATTCAATATTGCTTATGCATAAACTATTGTTTTTCATACAAATATGGTTACTGCTCTTCCCATTCTTGCAAAATGTTTTCCTTCCAAAGATGAGGGACCTATATCTGATCACCCTCAAAATCAATAAAATTTAATTCAAAACCTACTCCAGTCTAACATTTTGTCTACTTTTAATTAAAAAAATATGGTAGCCAATTTTTTCAAGAATGATTTTGAAAAAGTAATTTTTTGCTTTGAATTTAAGAACTTTGTGTGTGTGTGTCTGTATTTTGTATCTCAGTAAGCATTTTGTATGCTGGAAATTCCAGTTACTATGACATAATGAAAATATTTTTTCCAAAATAATTGCAGCGAATACAGTTTGGATATTAATTTTTTTCAGGTGACATATAATGGGTATTTTTGGCAATTAAGAAAAATAAATACTGATAGCAAAGTTAGGTAGAAATAAATACTGATAGCAAAGTTATACCTTATAATACATCTACATACTAATATTCTTTTAAATTCTAACTAATCTTTTATGGTTTTTAATTCTCAGAACATCCATTGTGGATTTTGTACTAGTCTTAATTTTGTCTATTCAGAATACGAAGAATTACTGCATTGGAAAAGAAAACATATAATTTCAGTTAAAAGCTTTATTATAGCATTTTGTTGAAATGGAATCTTTAAAAAGCCCATACAGGGTTGCCACTTAAACAGGAGAATGAAATTCCCTGATTCTTCTAGGTTTTTCAGGTGTGTTTTAAGAAAATTCCAGTCTATCCGTGTAATGCATGTTGGCTGTGCTAAGAGGTGAATTAATTATGGTACCACTTGAAAACACAAAAATTTGCCCATTATATATGAAATCTCCAAAGCATTTCTATTATAACTATAATATGAATTGTTTTCTCTACTGAAGGCTGAGATTAAAATCTGCCCAATCTGAATTAAAAAATGTCTTTTCTGCAGACATTTTGCAGTTGAATGAAAGAAATTTATTTAATGACATTTTTAAATAAATTGAGGGATTTTATATCCATTTAGCACCATACATACGGAAAAAATATGTGCATTAAATTTCATGATGGTATGTCATCACACTGCTAGATTTAGTTTCAGGATTATGCCAGAGAATATTTCCTGAAATTTGAAAGTATTATTTACTAATATTAAATAAATTTAGAGGGAAGAAGCAACATTAAACGATACGAATAACATTAAAATAATTAAAAACTGAATTACAATAATTAGAAGTTGATTTGTGTACTTTGTTAGTTTCAATTCTAGAAAGAGTTCTGTAAGCATCCTTACTTTTTGTATAAAATAAGGATGTTCTCTCCAGCTGTTTAATTTTGCCTCCATAATAGCCATTTTACACTTCACTCTTTGTTCAGTAATTTATATCACGCAGCCTTCTTTACATAGATTATCACATCCTTCTTATTTTTCTGAATGTAATTTTTTTTTATTCCACTAGTTAATTTTACTTATAAAAAGTAACTTCTTCAGTAAAAGTGGAACTCTGAAAATGTTTTGTGGTACTCATCAAATATCTTGTCATATTATTAATATCACCAGCATCCTAAGAACATGTTAATTGGTTAAGGATATTGCACAATAGTTAACGGAACTAAAATAAAAAGTGTTAATTTATTTTAAATTTATACAATGATTCATTTTAAATTTATACAGTGATTTAATTTAAATTTATACATAGACAAAGTTTGGTGTAAGATTATAGAACTCATAAGAAATACAATTATTATCTGATAATACTTCATTATCTAAAAGTATTCCATTTCAGATACTATTAATGAGATGATGGGGGGGGGGGAAGAAAGAGTAGCATCTGGTCAACCTTTGCCATTAATGGTATGGAAAGGAGGATCATCAGCTGTTATGAAAAAAATTGGCACAAATGAAGTTTAATAGTGTGACTCTTACATCTAGATCCAGATAACCTCACAATGGATTATGTTCAGATAGATTTAGAACACTTGTACTGCTAAGAGATTACCGAGACCCTAAGGCATGAGTATATGCTGCTGAAGACAACATGTGGATTAAAATCATTCAATACTACTATTACAATATACATTTCTACAGTGACAACTATTGGTAGATTGATGTGAATGAGGATTCACAATTACTGATGATTTGAAAAGTGAAAATTCACAACTATAGCTCAAATCTTGGACTGACACTAGAATTGAAAGATTTTTCTAACTTAGAGGTAATGCAGAAGAGTAGTTTTCAGATATAAATTTAATAAGTCATGCTGATGCAGCTTCAGATTTATATAAGTTAATCTGTAAGATATTCACACAATTGTGATGCTGTTTTGCTGATAAAAAAATATTTGGATCACAGGCATTATCTTGAACATAAGCTTCATTATATCTATGGCGAATTAGAAATTTTGCAAGATAGATTCATATTTTTATTCATATATTATGAATATGATTATTTAAACTGACACATAGTGTCATTCTGAGAATGAGCATTAATATTAATTTTGTACCACGGTATGTTTTGTTTTTGATATTTTTAATTTCTTCTTGATAAGTGGGACACTTTATGAAGTAAGAGAGGTTATTTATTAATTTTGATCATTCAAGATGCTGTTACAGCTTGACCTTTCGAATTGTGTAATTACAGGAGTAGAAAGAACAGTATGCTTTATAGGTACAATGATATTTAATATGACTAAATTATAAAATTAGTAACACAACAACCTTGAGTTTGGTGTAGATTTAAGTCAGTATCTCAAATTGATTTCGAGGGCATACAGGTACAGGTTCCTCTTCATCAGGGGTAAAGAAATCTGCAAGACTCAAACTGCATGACTAAGTTCTTGAGATTTGAATCATCTAATAACTTGGAATTCAGTTATTTCATGCGGCTGCCAGTAAATAGTGACTTCTTTTGAACTCATGCACTTTTAGAATGCTTTTGGTGAGCATTCGTTTATCAAATTTACTTTATTAGAATTTTTATCTCTAAATTTGAAAAACAGTATAATTTCAAACTCAGGAATGCAAAGTTCAGATTAAATATTATTTAAAATTCCCAGTTGAGATACATCATTTGAAACATTTCAGAAATTTTTTGCTTTGGAACTTTAATATCAAATTTTTGTGGCTAGTATCATTGGTAATAAAGTTTTTTTAATAGCTTCAAAAATTTTTATTTTTAATAGCTTAATACAATTGCTAATACATTTTTTATTAATTCAATTTTCTTCATTGGAACTTCTAATTCCTCCAATATATTTCAGGAAGTCTTCAAAGAAATTTTTTTGAATGGGTTTACTTTTAGTGTAAGTAGTAGCAGTTAAAGATCTATAATATACTTACACTATGTATGAAAGCACTGCAATGACAACATAAAGACAAACTATTTACATAGCATGGCCATAGTATCAATCATTACTGGATTTTCAAAACTTCAGTTATTTAACTGTCATATTCATTTTCAACTTACCAAAATTAGTAAAAACGTGTTTATTCTTGTTTTGGATATCATTTGACTGTTGTTCGATGTTAGAAACCTGCAGTGAGTGGTAGGCATTGTTCTGGAGTCTATTATCTATGGAGCATTACTGCTCCAAGAAGCTGTCAGGAAGTATTAGAAAGCAAATTGGCAACAAGAAAACATTTGGAAGACTTGGTTGCCTAAACTCTTTTGAAACAATTATTTGAGCATACAAATATTATAGTTCACTTCATTATAAGAGCTGTACTAAATTACGTCAGTTGATCCTATAACATATTGGTTCAAGTCGCATGTAGTTCATTTTTCAATTCCAAGGGAAGGAACTTATAAATTACAAGTCTAATATTAAAATAATACTAGGATTTGTTTTTAATTTCTTTTATGTATGACTACAAGTGTGATATTCAGTACAGGCATGTAATATAGCCTTTCAATATATACTACCATAGTGCTGTACATGATTCATCAGGTTTATTAATGCTTTGAGCTTTTAATCATTACCATTGGTTTCAATATTACATGATGAGCTGTAATTAAAAATTTGATGAAACGTAAAAGCAAAAAATACCTAAAACTTTTAAAGCACATTTAGTAACTACATACAGATTAATTCAGAAGATATCTAATGTATCATTGTTGCAAGGGTAGAAGGTGCTGAGAAGAAACTCAAAGAAGAGAGAGTGAACCAAACAATGACCAAATTTCACACCAAAGTTCTGTCCAGAAGAAACACATAGAAATCTCAAATAAAATGAAATATTTTGAAAGAACTAACTTTTTCTTCCAACAGAATAAAACTTACAAGAATAATGCTCCTAAAGGGAAAGAAATGCACTTTTTATCGTTTCAGATTTTATTAATGTATTAAGAGTCACTGCCAAAACAGTGGATTTCAAATTAAAAAACTGGTTTTTAACTTATGATTCTTCTGTGTTTCCCTTGATGCACGAATAGCAAACAAAATTCTTTGCTGAATCAACTCCTTTTGCTTAACCCCATTCTTAAAACAGCAAGAATTTGCAACAGAAGTAAATAACAGCACCAATACAAGAAGGCAATTCATTATAAAAAAAAGCATGCATGCAATTAGAAAACTGAGATATGATGCATTCAGAATCACTGCAAAGCTACAAATACTTAAAAATAAATAAATAAATAAATATACAAAATTTTAAAAATCTGAAATGTTTCAGATTTTAAGTCCAAAGAGACTTTTTTTAGCGTTTTGTTTGGTAAATTTATTTATTAAATATCTTGTACTTCGCACTTAAACCACAAAATTCAGTTCAACAGCAATATCGCAAAATAATTTTAAAATGAGCCTACCTTTAGAATTTCTGATACACAGTTCCACACACTTCAGATAAAAAGGTCTCCCCCCCCGTAGAGTGTTGCCATTGCTCGCTTTTAAATCGTTTGAGTTTGTTCATCAAAAATTCGTTAGTTTTACAAAATATGAAATAGATAATAAAGCAAATTCCAAATTTGGGCTTTCAGATGCGCATATTTGGGTGGAAATGTTCATTATTCAGAATTGGATGGCTTTAGGTACCGTTGCTTCATCACATTTGGAGAAATATATATATATATTTATCCAGATTCTTCATTATTTAATTTCTTTAAATATAATACAGGGCGGTAACATTTGGCGGCAAAAATTTGAAAAGTGATACAGCCGTTTATAGCGATTCAACGCAAAACAAAAACAACAGTCTTTCAGGGACAAAGCCACTTTGAACTTGGAAAAAAAAAAAAAAAAACCACAAAGGCGGTTAGCATAAAAAAATTAAGATTCCTGATTGCAAAATGATGTAATATCTATTATTGCTAAGAAATAGTGAGAAAAAGGAAAGGTTTTTCCTCATGCTTGACCTGTTGAATACTTTCAATTTGTGCTATAATAAAAAAGGAATTTTCAGAGCATAATGTCATTCTATAATATTTTGTCAATTGACAGAAACTTTACCCATTTACTTCAAGTCTTCAAAAATGGCTATCTTAATTATGTATTGGCTAAATGTACATCAGCTTTGATGTCATATGTAGGAAAGAAGGCAAGATAACAAGAAAATACTATGCTAGAGACAAAGTAATAAATTACTGATTCAATTCATATTTATGGAATAAGGAAGTTACCATACTAAAGTATTATCCTAAAATATACAAATGCATATATTTTACGATAATACTTTACTATGGTGATATGACAATATTTTACTAGTACTATACAAATACATATATACTTACAGCATGCTGGATAAACAGACGTTTTGGCAGATAATAAACATGAAAATGCAAGTGATTGACCGATGCATATGCTCCTAAACTATTAAAGCCTATCTTTAATGAACTGAAATATAAATCAAAATAGTTCAGAATCACACTAACTATGCTAACTGTACTAGTAATAAAAGAAAAATATGTATTCAACAACTTTAACATGACTTACGGATTATAACTTATCATCATCATTTCTATAGCAAGCCTAAGCCCATTAAGTGTTAATACCTGTAACAGAAAAATTAGTAAGAAGTATTATAGTTTGGAAATGAAGCGATCAATTTCTTATATATTCTTTTATTCTTAATGCCTATACTCTGAATCTGTAAGATAGCAAAAAGAATATTGTTAATTACCAACATAGTTTCTGTCACTGCAAATACCCTTAAAGAGATTGCTTTTTGAAGAACACAAAAAACTGAGTTGATAGCTTAGATTAATCAAAAAATCAGGAAGCATGTTTTAGAGAAAATTGTTTTTTTAATTTTTATTTCAACTTCTGTGACTGGAAGAAAGTTGATGAACTAATGCAGCATTAGTAATTAAAACTAATATGATCGAAATAACCACATTTAATACCATAAATTTCCAAGCATTTTACATTCACACACACACTTTAAAAAATCGGCAATGATAACAAAATTCATATAATAAATTTAAACTGATAAAAGCATATTGTATACCTTATTTTTTTTGGAAAGTTAACTTTTTTTAACTGCTAGTAGGAAATACACATTCTCACCAATAGTTAAAAAGTTACTGTTGGGAAGAAAATTGCTCAAAAATTCATTGTAATGAATCCCAATTGCAGACAAGGTCAACTGTAAATGCTCCATCTTTAGTAGCCTAGATGGCAATATATATTTTGTTCCCCAAAATCATTGCTCATTAAAGACTCACACTGGACATGTGTTTTTTATTATTATTATTCCAGTTTGATAACAATTTCATATTTTTCATCTGTAACACTGGATAAACATTATAAATATTCAAAAAACGTTCATAACAGCATACAAATGCACACAACTAATTATATACTTGTTATGTGCTTTTTTTTGAGAGGGAGGGGCAGATGCCTATTCAGAGCTTATGTTTTGTGGATGTCATTATATTTAGAACTCAAGATATCGAAAAAGAATTTAGCACAGCAGGAGAGATTCAGATGAAGATTTTGATTGTCTCAATTTTGAAATGCCAAAAAACTGCCTTTTCTTTTCTCTCTGATACAGAGAAGAATGTACAGGACAAACACTAGGAATTATTTCAGAGAAAAAGCATGAAATTCCGAAGACAAACCCCAAAACTAATATGTCATGTCATCTGGTCTCATGTTGGCTTCTCTTTTGTTCCTTGATCTTTCAGTCCCAAATGAAAACCAACTACTTCACCAATCAAATATGATGCCTGAAAATTTGTTTTCTTTGAGACTTCTGATTCAATTTACTCAACAAAGTTCAGTGTATAGACAGATCCTAATGCAATAACAATGATGGTAAGTTGCAGCTAAGTCATATCTTGCAACTGATTGGCAAATCTTTTGGATTACTAACTATATCATTATCTGAGGGTGACACTTCAATCAACAATACTATGTCTCAAGATACATTCCAGCTAATATCATTCAAAATGTACCACACTTATCCATAAAAGCCTTCTGAATTTTCATGACTTATTTTGTTGAAGAAGTTACTGCATGTCTCAAATAACAAATTTTCTCAGACAGAAGGACTCAACACCCAACTTGTCACTGTAACATGTGAAACGTAGCATAAATGTGGCAAAGATATGATGCCAATATAGGTTGTGCAGATGACAAAAAATCTATATACTAGAGGAGAAACAGTACAAGCAGAAGGGACTTTATTGGAAAAAGCTGTAAAAGAGCTCATATTATAGATAATTCTTATGTATTTCTGATGCATCATTTTAATTAGTGCTATTTCCACATTGTTTCATCAACTGACATTGAAACAAAACCTCCCACAAGACATTTAAATGCTCATCAAAAACTTTTTTTAAAGTATATTCATGTAAAATCTTTATCACACAGCAACTCAATTAACAGCCAATAACATCTATTCTCCATTATATTCATCAATGAGGGGGGGGGATCAAACCTATTCAGAAAGTGAAGGCAAATAATGACCATAAAACTTTTTACTTCCTTCTACTGATATTAAGTTGTTAATATGCGAAATTTTATGCTTTTAATTTTAAGCTTGGGCATGCATCTATCTGTGTAAAATGACAATTTTTATTCTACATATATCTGCTGATTAACTTAAACAATTAAGAATAGTAATAAAAGAGACAATGCTTATATACTAATAGCAATATAAAAGAGACAATGCTTAGACAGCTGCCCTGAATGTGAATTTCTCCAAGACAAAAATGACATCAGAATTACAAATTTATTATTATACAGAATTTAAACAGAACACTAAGCTGAATAAAGATATCTAATACTCCACTGAAAAAAAATACTAACAACAGAAATTCACATGAAGTAAGTAAAATATTCAGTACTACAATTTGGAATGAAGAGAACTGATTTCTTCAGGCTGCAAATACGAAAATGAGACAGAGTAACGTGTGATTACATGAAGACACAGAGGAAGTTTGGGGATATTTTTGACCAAATGACAGAAAATAAAACCTGCAGTGCTATCTTTTGATGGAAAAATGAATGAAGATTGAAAGCTTAATTCCTAAAACTGGAAGACCAACCTTATAATAAGGCTCTAGGAATTGTGGTCAAAGGTGTGCATGCATGTATATGTATATATAAATAACAAGCAATTCAAATACTAAAACATGAAGATACATAAAATAAATGTCAATAAATTTGCTCACAAAAGTCAAATTAAAGCTCATAAAAGTATTCTTTTATTTTGGATTTCAGATTATTTAAAGCTTCTTTGGCTGATGGATTCAACCTATAAACATTTCATTACTTAAATGGATTACATAATGGTATCGGGATTTTTCTTTCTCACCTACTAAGCTATCATTTGGAGCTGAAGAAGGTTTTGCTAGACCTTTAATACAGCATGCTTTATTTACTTTATGCCAATTCTTGCAGATATTTTTTATTTTCTTTAGCATTTATTAACTTTTAGATTTAGATAACTTTTAAATTTAGATGGTTTTATTTGATTTATTTGATTATGGTAAAGCACACAGCATACTAGAGCTATCTGCCTAAAGAAGAGATCCCTTCATGGAAGACTTTCTGAGGCCAATTGTATGCATGTTACATACGGGTAAAATCCCAAAACATCCATGCAGTCAGCCCATTCGCCAGTAATAGAATGAACTATCAGTGTTCAGCAACTTTACTGCTGGTGGGCAACAACTTAAAAGAATTTTTTCAACCTAGACTTAAATTTCAAATAAAGGCTTGTGAAAAAGACAGAATGCTAATATAGTCAACGGAATTTTTTCTAGTACAGGACAAAAAAGGTAGTAAAATTTCATAAACATTACAAGCATGTCTTTCATGTCTGTTTGAATAATCAGAAAAATAAAGTAAAATGACACATGTTGAAAACTTTATTCACAATACGTACATTCAAGCAAGAACACTTTTCTCAGAAAGAACAGCCAATTTAACTGTAAGATGGAAAATAGGCAATGATGTCAGCTAAAATCTGTTAAAAAAGTTTTTTTTTATCTTTATTCACAATCCTATTCAACAAATTATTGATTTGTTTATTTATTAGCCATTCTCACACAAATTACCATAAAGAATAATAAAATGATGTTCTTTTTTTCCTATAGGCACCAAGCTCACAAATATATCTTTCAATAGGAAATTCTATTATACACGCTATCCTGTAATGGAAGGAATATCCATTCAGTGATATCAACAAAGGGGTCTTAATTAAAATGAATTTTACAATTTTAGAATGATTTGTTCAGTCTCAAATTAGCACACTCAGACTATAACAAAAGGCTTTCAGAACTTTTGAAATTGCATGATTCTATGGGACTGAAGAAAGTAAAAGCAAGTTTCATGCAAACAATTCAAAACCAATACAAACACTTATTAAAATACATATATTAAATTTTATATATATTTAAAATATATGTCAGAATTTTTCAAGCAAAATTTATCCCAATTTAATTTTATTATGGCACTCAATTTAAAATTCTGCTAATACATATTTATTAAATATATTAAAATTTAAAGTATCTTATCCTATACAAAAATAAAATATTTTAAGTTTTGAATAGAATTTGGAATGCATCATTTAATAAAAATTTTAAGGGCTGAGGAGGCATGACATTCTGATATTTGGTGAAAGGAGAAATGAAGAAAATAGTAGCGAATTATTGATATAATACTCTTTGCACATCAGAAACTAGTTTCTAATACAACATATTCTAAAATTATATAGCATACTTTAATATTATTATATTGCAACATAATTTAATGTTATTTATTACAATCATGAAGTTATATCAAGACCATTAGAAATCACAAAAGTGAAGTAACAACCTGTGATACGCATAGATTTTTAGCATAGAAACTCAAGTTTCTATGCTAAAAATGACGCCTATCATAGGTTGTTGCTTCCCTTTTATGATTTATTTGAGGCATGTTTCCCTTCTGTCCTCTTTACTTCATTAGAAATCAATTCAATACAGAAATTTCTTAATTACCTGAGGATAACAGTTTTCAATACCAGGTACCAGTAAACTGTGGCAATACTCTAGAGGGCTGACATTTATAATCAAAACACTTTTTTCATTATTCTGAAAATATATAAACGATCAAAACATTAAAAACTTAATACATACTTATTAAGCAATGCTGGGATTTTGAGATGGTTTTTCAATAACTTGCCAATAAATACCAGTTGCATTCACACCCTGAACTTTCATTGTCTTGTTCTATTAGCTTTACAATATTTCATCCTTCATTGTGTTATGTGCATATTAATTCCTTTACAGATATCTGGGATTTGCCAAATAATGAAACAGAATCTATTAGCTTTTTCCTGAATCATAGAATATATCCAGAAAGTCACAAATGCTCTAATTCTCATATTATGAAATTAAATATGACTGAAGAAAATGCGTTCTGGAAGTGCAACAGTTAAAAATATAAATAAGAAATGACAATAGGAAGTTGTTGTTAATGAAACTTGATTGCATTTACAACAGCCATACCTTTATTTATTATTTCTGCAAGACATTAATACTGCATTCAATTCTGCCAGGAAATATGCTAAATATTGTCAACAAACCTGTCATAAAATGGAATTCTTTGAGAAGGTTGACTTGTAATGTGTATTTTAATTAACTTTATGTTAAATCTTTCCAGCACTTCTACTTTTTTAGTCAACCTCACCAGAAAGACAAATTCAGTTTAAATAGCAGCACGAATTCAGTTAGAAATAAAATATTGGCAACCTCAGTCAACAGCATTGTAAACCTTATTTTTCACCTGCTATGCTGAGTTCAGACTTTTGATAGAGTTTACACCAGCAGTTACACTTGATTTGGAGCTGGTTGTTAATTCTGATTTGTAAATATTTAAAGTATTATATTCTCAGCTGACAAGAAGTGGTATTATTAGTTGCATTTAGTATTTTTGTATTACATTTTTGTTTGGGGATTTTGTTACAATGAAGGAACAATAATTCATTCGTAGTCTAGAAGTCTAGTAAATAGATGCTTAGATTAAATGAAATTAAATTTAACCTCACAGCTGCATCAAAACAGATGGCAAATTAAAATCTCTAGTATGCAAATCATGAATCAAAATCTCTGGTAGCCATATCACTGTCAAAGTTGCTTTGGCACCAACCAACACATTTCTGGTATCACTTATAAAGTAATCACTAAAAATTTTACATGAAATAAAATTATTAGAAAGATTATAGATACTCCAGACCATCAAATGCACACAAATATTAGAATGATAATAAAATGAAAAAAAAATAAAGTATCATACTCACCAAAGTTTGATCATTTTTTCTATCCAAAGGGTTTAACTGAAAAAGAATCTGAAACATTGCTGTCATTAGTTAAAATACATATAAAAAGAGTTTTGGACTCTACAAATAAATAACAACATACCTCTTTTTTTTTAACTTTTGTAAAATTAAATATTTCAGCATCAAATGGCATAATTACATCTGAAACAAACTGAGGTTTTCTTCGTTCCACCGCTCTTTTAATATTCAGCTAGTTTAAAATAAATATGTAAATTAATTAATTTAGACTGTGCAAACAGTAACTTTTATTAGTTTATCGAAAATTACTCTTATTAGTAACTTTTAAAGGCTTACTATGAAAAACTAAATTAAAATAATACTACAAATTTCTGTTGCACAGTTTAGAAGCTAAGTGAATGCAACATAAAATTATCATTTCTTAAATTTATTTACCTGAGTAATAAAGCCATATCTGCCAGTTAGGCATTTTGTTTGTATATCATCAAGACCATATCTAAAAAAACCTTTTCTCATGCAATCTTGCCAGTGTAATTCCAAGTCAAGATCAAACTGTAACATCAATGGATTTAATTTTCTTTTGTGAATTACAAACCATACAGAAGCAAACTAGTACATAATATATCAGTTTTGTGTCTGTCAAAACAGTTATGTTTCACTTATAAATTTTTAGGGCATTACAAAAATACATGCCTGTGACTTCTTGCCTAAATGAGTATGAACGGCAAACTGATCACTTGAATATGAATGCACTGTGCAGAATTTTGTTTCCATAACTTCTGTAAAATAAACAAAGGAATATAGTTTAATAAACTGAATTACACAATTCAATTTTCAAGGAGCATGGTAATGTATTTAAAAAAAGAATAAACTAGTTTAATACATTTTAAATGAAATACTTAATAAACAAAATATGTAATGAATATTTTTTAATAAACAAAGTGTTTCAAAAGTTGCATGCACTAAAATACTCTTGTTTCAAATATATAGGAGAATAAAAATTTTGCATTAAAATTACTATACAGCTCCTTATGTCTGTTATGAGTTTACAGTGTTTTAATAATTAATTACTACAGCTTAAAAAAATATTCTTTCAGTAATGAGAGTTTAGGTTCTGTTAATTCACAATGATGTAGCAGTACAGTAGACCTGCAGACGAATAACTCTGAGTATATAAATATGATCTAAGACATCCTTTATAAAAATACAATAAAATTCAATAACTTAGTAATACTCAGCTTTTACCAATCACTAAAATTCAAGATAGCCTACATCTTGACAGTATAATGATAAAGTGAATACCAGAAATGAGATTCTATCTGAATAAAATTTCAATTTTCGTTAGGCTGTTATCATATATTCTTTCTTATATACACTTTTATAATAAAAAAAAATATTTCTCTATACAGGTGATTAGGGACAGGTTAGATTATCTATTAAAGCAAAGCCCTTGAGTGCTATTTGCCCATGAGAAAGTAAATTATACTCATGTTTTACAACTGGAATTTCCTAAAAAGAAATCAAGCAGTTAGACTATTCAGTCACCAGGAATTAGTGTTGAATGAACAGTGGTACTATTCACTTGTTCATTGGTGACTGATAATAGGAATGCATCAAAAAGTATAAAAGACCATGCTGCCCATTATGACCCATTATCTTTTTAAAACAACATCTTTAATAATAAAATAAGCTGAAAAAAAAAGATTTACACATTAAATATACTTGCTTAACTTTCAATATAACATTTAAAGAAAAATGTTTTATTCAAGCTGTCACATATTTAATTACATTTATAATTTACAGGATTCTTTTTACGTATGGAAAAGAAAATTGCTTTGTAACATGAACACCAGTTTGTATCTGGAAATTTGAAAAAGATAATGTAATGGTAATAATCGTAAAATTATCAAACCTCAAAATTATGTTTAAACAAAAATTAAATCATTCCATATAACAGTATAATTTGCAAGGAAAAAAAACCTTCGAGCTATTCACTTAATTGCGCTAATAATGGAAGCTAGCCAAATATCAGAGAAATTAAGATTATTTCTTGCACCTCACGTAATAAAATTGTCACACTTTCTTTTAATTATCAAGTATTTACTAAAAACAGACACTGATATATTACTGTTTCTGTATTTTTCCGAATGTTTTCACATATCTTAACTCCTTCATTTATCAACCGCCAAAAGTTTTATTGACAATACACAAAACTGAAACTGTTTTTTAGAGCTACCACTAGATAGCAGCACTAATGAATTCCTTAAATCAGTTTCCACGGACATACAAAATAATAATTGAAAAAGTATTATTAAATAAAGAAAAGAAAAGAAATTAAATTATATTTCTTTCTCATTTAGATGAAAATCTTTTCAAAAATTTACCATTTGCATTATGTTCTACACGAAAAAACTCAGGTGCGAAACAGAATCTCCAACATATTCGTACTTCACGCACACAACTGTTTTAAAATCTCAACAAACTTAATTTTACAGTTGCCATATGAAAAAAATCTAATTTTATATAAACAGTTTTTATTTATATAAAAGTATGCAAGTGGAAGATTAGAATAAAATTTTGGAGTTAATTTAATCAAAGTATTGGAGATTTGTATATTTTGTATTTAGTTTTTTAAATTGTATTACTATACATACTTCTGGCAGCTTTACTCTTTATTACCTGACCATTTTCGTTCAAAAAATCAAATGCAAAAATCGTATTAGGAAAACCTGGCAAAATACAAGAGACCCAAGCTCAAAACGCAACTGAACGCTCTTCAACGTGACATCAAAAAGGACATTAGTAACTTCAAGGCATAACGCTGGCGAAACTTCCTCAACTCTCTGGCAACTGAAGATAATTCTCTTTTTCACATTGCTAAGAAATTTAAGAAACCCTTCAAGCAAATTCCACCACTTCATGGTACCAATGGAAAGGTTTATTTATATGTAGATAAAGCTAACACCTTTGCAGATATACTAGAAGAAACGTTTACTCCCTACACTACCCCTTACGACAACAATCATATCTCCAAAGTTATCCATGATACTGTTAGTACCTTCTTAAAAATCCCAGGTCCTTTGAACTTTACATTCCTCGCCACGCCTAAGCTGGCTGCCGATTACATTAGCTCCTTGAAACCGAAAAAAGCTCCGGGTGTTGACGGTATTTCTACCAAAGCGCTGAAACATCTTTCTGTCAATGCTCTCATTTGTCTTACTAAGATAATCAACTCTATCATCAAATTCTCTTACTTTCCTAATATAAGGAAACATGCCATTATTGTCGTCTTCCCCAAACAGCATCAAAATTCAACGTTTCCACAGAACTACCGCCCAATTAGCCTAATCAGTCAACTTTCTAAAATAGCAGAAAAAACTATTCTATACCATCTTAGTCAAATTATTCGACAGAGCTCCTACATTCCAGAAGAACAGTTTGGCTTCCGTCATCTTCATAGAACCAATCACTAGATGCTTCATGTCATTAACTCTATTGCCGACGGTTTCAATTGTAAGTTCCCTACCGGAGCCATTTTCATTGATATTGCGGAAGCTTTTGATAGGGTCTGGCACCGGGGACTTAGTTACAAAGTTATCAAGTTGAACTTCCCGATCATTGTATTAGACTTATTGCTTCCTATCTCCAAAAAAGAAGCTTTGCAGTAAAAATTGGCAACACTGTTGCTACCACGAGAAACATTTTCGCTGGAGTGCCCCAATGATTCGATTTTCCCCCATATTTATATAGCATTTACACTTACGATATTCCTAAACGCCCACAAATTACCATTGCTCTATTCACAGATGATACTGCAGTTATGACCCAAGCTTCTACAGTTACAGTTGTCCAGCTCCTTCTTCAACATTACCTCAGTCATCTAGAAAATTGGCTCACTCTTTGGAGAATTGCAGTTAATGCTGAAAAATCAAAAGCAATTATTTTTCGTAAAGAACAAACAAATTTCATACCACAAGTACCTCTTCTGTTTGATGAAGAAACTTAATGGATTGACGTAGTCAAATATCTAGGAGTCATCCTAGATCAAAAATTGATTTTTCAGAAACATCTCAGGGAAACTGTGAAAAAAAATAATAACAAGCTTGCAACCATGCGCTCACTTCTTGGCGGAAGAAGTGATATTCCCGCTTTAAATAAACTCCTCTTATATAAATCTATACTTCGACCAGCATTAATCTATGCTAGCCCTATCTGCGGCCACGCTGCCAAAACTCACCTCCTACACATCCAAGCCAAGTTTTTCAAAACAAAGCACTTAGAAAGATTATCAACGCGTCACGATTCATTCCAAATTATCCACAGTAATCTCAAAGTATACGCAATTCAAGATTATATTCAAAAACTGTCCAGAAATTTCTTCTCTTCAGTTCTCACTCATCTTAACAACTGCATCAACTCTCTTAGATTTTCTCCATCTCCCAGAAAAAAACACAAATATCCATCTGACATTCTCCATCCTTAACATCTTTTACTCAGACTAGACTCTTCAGTTCACTGATTTCGACCTTCCACCAGCAACTCACCTTATTCATCGACTGATGGCAACCACTTAACTTATGCTTTCGTCATTTTGTCGATATTATTTATTTTGTTTTACCGATGCTCTTCATCAGATGCAGAGTAAAAGGAGGCACTGCTTTCTGAAACTCTAACTCAGTATGTGTTCGTAGCTAGTTAGTTTTAAAAAATCTAGCTTCGAGCGGTGCGAACACCGGAATTCCTGGTCTGTGGCGACCTACCTCCATCGAGTAAATAGTTAATTTCGGATTTTACTGCGAAGTAATAGAGATGATTCTAAATGCTGAGAAATAGTTATTAAAATAGCAAAAGTTCCAAGCATAAAAATACCGCGGTCACATAGCACTTCTCTTACAAAGGAAACATATAAGACGAGCTGTCAGACTGCTGGGCGTGTAAGCAAACATGTAAAGGCAGTGCGAGAGAACATCATAATAAATTTTAATATAATACAAAATCATAAACGGATTCAAAATGCAAAACAGGAAATCTAGTTACCTAATACGCACCACTTACTAAATTACCGAATACGTACGAATAAATCATATGTATACTAATTATAATTATCAAATGCATACAAAACCAACGAACTACTGACAACTTCAGCACACGTGAAGCAACTACATTGAGAGAAAGTTACCCCACTGAAGATTTCTTCAAGTGTATTAAATAATACAAACATCTTGTCAATAGACGTAGGGGCTTCCGTTATTTGGTTATGTCTACTAGTGATAATTTTGATTACATCAAGAACTGAAAATTCTGAAAAGATTGCCTTAATTTCATTGTAAACTTTAAGCATATTCGCGAAAGTAGCAGATATGCTATTTGAACTTTCAGCATTTTTCTTCACTGAAGCGGAGCCTCTCAGAAATTTTAACAACTAATATTCTATTATTAATATATCTGATTTCCTCTGGTTCAGATTCAGACTTATTACCAAGAGAAACAATTTCCTCGGCGATAGTTTCTTGTGCCTGTTTACCCATAGCTTGTCTCCACGTGGTCCAGAGCTATTTTTGCTAGAGTCGATAATTTTTTCAGAATGTTTTTTAAGTATGTTTATTTGATTTGTTTGGGCACTTAGAAAAATTGGTAGCATGTTCGCCCACACAGTTGCAACAGGAATTTTTTTTATCCATTTTAGGCGACAATCCGAACTTTTGTATGGAAGAGCACATTTTACATACATCAGAGCGAGTTTACACTCGTACAAGAAAGGCTAGAAATATTGGCAGTTGCGGCACTGCTGCACCCTGCCTTTAAATTTATATGGCTCGACGAAGATCTCGAAGAAAGATAGGTTTACTATACCATAGATCTTTTCCACACCCGGTTCATTTACGAGCTGGACCTGGAACATAGGTATGGGGACATGGATTTTGAACTTTATTATCTGTGCTACCTTGCGCACGTTATATCCATCACTAATTAATTCATTTTTTATTTCGTCTGAAGTACAATCAGCTGGAATACCCCTAATCACAACCTTCATGATGTATCGGACCTTGCTAGGATGTATAGGATAATGTTGAACAATGCTGTCAGATAAGTACCTCGAAATAACTCTGTGATCATTCCCACTACTGCAAAAAATTTTCAGAAAGTCTATGGCTATTCTAGCCATAAATACAGACTCAGTTTTCTCAGATAACACTTTTAACAAAGTCGTTAAATTTTAAAGTAGGTTTCACCATAATAGGTGCAATTCTAGCACCTGGAACTTCCGCGCAAGGCGGCACATTACCTTGCACACTAGCATTATTATCAACTTTTACATTAACTTTACAAAGCGCATCGAAGTTATTGCTGACATCAACATCCAAAAATTGTTTATTAACTTTTTTTGGGTCAGGCGATCCTCCGAGGTGAGATAGCTCTGTCTTTAATATCCGCTGTATTTGTACGTTTTTCTCCATTTTAACATTTGTATAAGCACTAGTCACATTAACATTGTCAATGTTAATACCACTTTTTACGACATCAGAATATTTGATATTTTTAAAGTTTACAACAACGGGAGTCTTGCAGCAACTGGCTAGAAACACATCACAATTAATTATAATTATATCTTTACTGGTACTAGGCACATTACAAATCGCTTTATCAGCAATAAGAACATTAGAGTTTTTTTAACATGGTTTCATCTGATGCAGATTTCTTATGAGAAAAAAAAACTCACACTCACCTTTAATGGTATTCAGTTGCGTATTCATTTCTTTGATCTGAGCTCACATCATCTCATAGTGCATATTAATGTCCTTGTCAGGATTGTCCTTAAAACAACTGCCCATTGCAATCATTAATTTATCTTCGAAACTAATGGAGTTCTTGAGGAAATTAACAGCGTTTATGAAGCCCATCTCATCTTAAGTTTTCTTAGCAAGTAAGTCCTTTAGAAGAAAGTTCTTATCCGCAGGAATCATATAATCATTGTTGAAATCCGAATCGCTGGATTCACAGTCCGAAGTTTCAGCATAGTCTTTATCACCCATAGTGAAAACGAAAGCACATACTCTCACGTATACTAAAACATAAACTTAATATCACAAAATCGAAGTAGCACGCGGTGATGTAAGGTATCGGAGCTGCTGTAGCTAACCCTACTACGAAGGACGAGGCACGAGCGAGGGGAAAAAGCACCTTCTCGCTGAAACAGTGCAACCCGGATCTCGCAGCGACAGAAAAATACGTCATACTCCCCTGGAGGTCGGATGTCGAATCTCCGTTTAAAAATTCTCAGTAGCAGCCAATATTGACTGAAGTCTCCTTGATCTTTAATCAGAAATAATTATTTGAAAATACTTGTTTAACTCCAACACTTATTCCACCCTTTTAAAATTATTTGCCTCGCGGTTCTTAGAGAGAACTTTTCTTGGCAGTTTCATCCCTTTACCATCAATTAATTTTTCTTTCTCAGCAACCAATCAGAGATTTTCAATTTATCAAAATTTTTTCGCCCTAGACGAAATTAAATTTCCCACGTCATTTAATATTACAACCCTTAAAGATTGCAACCCAAGCACATTGGAAGACTGTTCTTCCTATTTGATTAAGAAAAATGGCTGACTCTCCAGCACTACTGCATGAGTTTTCCTGATATTGCGAGTAAATTTTATGTTTCACAGGACAAATGATTTTTCTCCTACATATTGTAAAATATTTAGATTTTATTTTGTAGTTTTCTTTTATTTTATAATATTAGTTTTTTATGTTTGATTTTTTTGCGTCTTTTTTGCTTCGAGAGTTTTGACCAGCATTTGGTTTTATCAATGTTTTGGCCAGCATTCCGGTTTTATCAATTTTTCTTGAAATCGGATCGTTCGGAGAACTTCTGTCTTTTATTTGAAAATGAACTGAATTAATATAATTAAACTGATGTATTTCTTTGTATTATATTGGACTGAATTTCTCTCAAATTACCGAGAGAGAAGGAACAAAGTCAAATCTCAATAACTGTTGGTTGATTTTGTCGAGAAGGGGAGACACACCTTGAAAAGTCAGCCGTTTTCAGTGAAACCACCAGTACATAAAATATATAATTAATATTCTTATTATTTAAATAAGTTTTTTCTACAAGATTAAATGACACTAATTACTAAGTTTTATAAGTACAATAGTTTAAACTCTTCATTTTTCAAGGGGATAATCTCTATTAATAATTATATATATAACATACGCACTGTCAGGGACGTAGCTAGAGAGGGTAAGGACGGACATCTGTCCCCAGGGGCTCCGAAACTGATGTTACGAATTTTTAGAATAAAATATTTTTCCTTCTTGGCAAACAAGAGAGGCACGAGATCTTCAGATGTCTCCGGGCGCAACTTCTGTCCTGTCCTTGCTACAACTCAGCATATTGTTACGGATTTTGTACATATGCAAATACTTTCAGTAATATTATATGTAAAATTTTAGTATCTCTTGTGTAATGTAACGTGAAAGGCCTTAATAGAGTGAAGCCTAGCTAGAAAAATAAGGCTAAAGGGGCAAGTTCATTTAATATTGTGGTAAATGGCTATCTCGCAAAACTAGGGAGATAGCGTTAAGCTCGCAATGGTTTTGGTGACTATTTGGTGGTGTTTTGACGGCACTTTGGCGCGATCTCTGTATAACTGTATACGTAAGTAACTGTACAGTATCCCGCCCTATATGTAATTGTGACTGTACATGCCTTCCAGGAATTTCGAGAAATCGAAGGTACTAAAAATTTCTCGGCGACCCGGGAAAAGCTGTATAAGATCGAGAGGAGCATCAGTTCACAGTTTTTAGTTTCAGAGTTGAGTTCTACGTATCAAGAGATCTCCGTGCCAGAGATCCTCTTTAGATGCGCTGTTAGTAGTTTCAGGTGGTAACCACTAATTGCGCTCTGTCATACTGAAAACAGCTGTACAAGTACTTTTGTGAAAAGTTCCAGAGTTGTAAACTGTTTCCTTTGGGAGAATAAATTTTATCAAGTTTTTATCAACTATCTGTTCCGAGTGCATTCAGTCCATTACAACCCGTATGCAAGTAACAATTCTTGGCGTCCAAAATGGGGTTGAACGCTGATGACAAGAGCGATGGATAAAGAATTGAGGTAGCTCGCGACAGCCTTTGCTATTTTCCAAGAAAAGATGGGAGGGGCCGTCAACTTCGTTAACTAAGAAATGAAAGCAGTTCGAGAAAAAATGGAAGCAAGCCAAAAAAATTGGAAGGAGCAGGCAAGTTCCTTAAAGAAGAGATGAAAGCGGGCCAAGAAAAGACTGAAGCAACTCCATAGGAAAAGAAAAGACAAATTATCGCCATAACAGAAAACAAATTCGAAGCTACGGAATGCAGAATAGACACGGTTGAAAATAAAGTTGAAGAAAGTGTTTCTGTTGTCAAACAACAAATCGATGACAGAGTTTCTGCTGTTGCCAAGGAAGTTGACAGCTTGAAGAAATTCATAGTGACAGCTGGGAAATATTCTGGCTGCTTTAAATTCCTATCTGTGTCGTCCCGACCCTCTCTGGAGCTATACCTGTGTGATGAAAAGACCTCCTGGCAGATGTACAAGACTCAGTTCTCTACAGTAGCAAACGTAAACGGATGGGATTCCGAAACTAAGGCCTGCCATCTCGCCGCTTGTGTAGAGCAGATGCAGAGGATATCCTTCAAACTCAGCTCGAAAAATCAGAGGCTTGACTTCGAAGCTCTGTTCAGCGCGTTGCAGCTGCGCTTTGGCAGGAAGTGTTAAAAGGCTATAGCAAGCTTTAGTTGAAATCTCGCCAACAGAAGCCCAAAGAAACGCTGCAGGAGCTCACGACAGATGTTAAAAGTCTGTCTCTTCTAGTCTTTTCGGACTGCCTCACAGAAACAAGGGAAATCCTGTCCCTGCAGTATTTCATCAATAGCATCCGAGATCTTGAGGTACAGAAAACTCTCAGACTGGCGGATGTCAATGATTTAAAAAGCATCCTAGGGTACACGATGAAATCCGGGGCATCCCATCAAGCAACTCGTAGACAACGCCACCCAATCATAGCTGCTCAAGTCCAGGACCCAGGAGATCAAATGACTGCTCGTCTAGACAATTTAACCGAGTAAGTCAATGGCTTGAGACGGAATAGTAGTTGCAACAAACCGGCTCTAAAGTGGTGGAGTTGTGGTAATGAAGCCCACGAACAAAGGAACCGCAGAACATCCCGACGTATGGAAGCGAAAACGTCTCCCCTGTAAGAAAGCAGGAAACTAATTAGTGGCCATCTAGAGTGATGGAGTATGCCAGATATTAATAGGCCTCATTTTGAAACACTTCAGATTTCAGCAATGAGGAGTGGTAGTAATAGACCTTTCATTATGATAAGTATAAATGGAAGTCCATATAAATGGAGTTGCTTGCAATATGACCATTGATACAGGAGCCAATGTTACCATCACCCAAAAAGATCTGGCTCAACGAGCAGAAGTTAAACTCATCTAAACACTGCCCTGCTTACTCTCCAGAGTGCGTCTGGTAATAAAATCGGCATCGATGGAAAATTAAATGTTAACATCACATTTAGAAGTGCCTCCTACCATTACATAGCATATGTGGCAAATATTACATACCCTTGTCTACTCGGGTTAGACTTTCTACGGAAATATAGTTTTGCTTGGATTTAAAAAATAACGAATCGCATTGTGCCACTGAATCATCGGGTCTTTGCGCGTTTAATCCATTATGAGCCCGTACGTACGTAACAATATATATATATATTATTACGTGCATATATGTATATAAAGAACATGTTGGTTTCCCGTGATCCATATTCATAAGTCTACTTTTAAGGGTTTTAAGGGTGAAAAGTTTTTCTGTTCTGAAAAACAACTTTGTATAGGCAATATTTTAAGTCTGCTTTCGCATCATAACTGACTTTCATGTGAAGTGCAGAAACAGTATACTTCACAGCTTGCATAGCACTCGGTGTTTCTTGAGAAATGGTATAGGATCGCTAGGTTGGTCCTGCGGCTTTTGAAAAATTCACCTGGAAGGCAGGTTCCCCATAGACAATCTCAGCACAGGTCGCGTTAAGACTGCGAGGTTTTTCCTCGCAGTTTTAACGCATTTAATGCAACGTCGAAAATTTGCATACGACAGAGACAAGACACCGATCACTGATGCCAACACATATCGGATAAAAGAATATCTGCAATCAGATCAAAAATTTTCCGCATGGGGGCCATCACAGGCAAGTATTCATTGCATCAGGAGAGGGTGGACAATACCGCTGAATGCAACATGGCATGAGGGATGTTTGCAATCTCAAGCCGTATAGAATCCTTTAAATCCGACAAAGTTTGCGGATTGCACAGGTAAAATCTGGATTTGAGATATCCCCAAAACCAGAAATACATAAGCGTCAGATAAGAGGCATCGAGGAGGCCACGGAAAAGGATAATGGGGTGAGATGATACGATTACCAAAATGCTGTTCCAGGACCCTTTAACAAACCTCGCTATATGTGGAGGTGCACGATCTTGCATCCAAACGATGTCATTGAGTGCATTCCGCCTACGCAATTCCGGTAGTAGCGTTCATCCCATTTTGATAATACAGTTTTAACAATTCACCACGAGCTTTCCCAGGAAAAGTAATTTCGTCGCCATGTACGAGTTCCCGAATAACGACTTCGCGTACCCGCCTGTTTCGGTTTCTTACGCTGAATATGTGGTGCTCGGCGTTCTGTGATTGGTACCTTGCCTCTGTTATGTGCAAATTTTCTGCGTGCTCCCAGATCGTGTTTCGTTGGCCGGTGTTCAGAACTCTTTTTTGTGTATGCATAACACGTCCGTTTTTGGACCTATCGGTACCATTCCAACGCTATTTAGGGTTTTCGCAAGGGCTGAATAATTTGCGACCGGAAAAAGTTGGCTTGCCATTCGATATTTTTGAGTTTCTGTAACTATAACCGTAACCGTGATCGCCATTGTGTTGCCATTCACAGACTCTCGAGTGCATACCTCCGAATAACTATATTTGCAATTTCATCTCGATCGGTTAACCGGAACGGACGGTAGAAGGGCAGGTGTTGGCAAAGTTTCTTTATGACCACCCTGTACTATAAATAGAACGCTAGAACGTTTTCGCGCATCATCTGTTTTGTGTTTTATATTTTCCCCTACTGTTCGATGAGAACAATATTTTATAAGTTTTATTTTTTGCATATAGCCTAGAAGAAAATGCTAATAAATTTATTTACGCTACCTCTTGGCTTGTGAATTCGCCACAGTAGAAAGAAGGACTTCTTAAATGCATAAACATTTATAACTTTTAAATTCTTCTTACATTTAAATACTTCTTACTTCTTCATTCTTTCTTTGTTCTAAAATAATTTTAAAATTATTTTTATTTAGGAAATTCTTCTCACAATCAGCAGCGATTATAGTAATTGTGACAGAAGTTCCCAAAATTTTTGCAACTTATTCTGGAGATTGTGTATTAGAAGAAACTGTAAAAATTTAAAAGGACCACATGCAACATGAGAAACTTCTCTGCTAGCAGAAGGCTAACTGACTGGCAGACAAAATTCATTTGCTATGGCCTAGTGATATGATCCACAAGCAAAAAACCATAAAGCACAAAATACCTGAAATTATGCCCATTTTGAATTACTTAATGAAACGGTATATAAAATTAACAATTAGGATTTTAAGATATATTAATTTGGGATTATTTGATGTATTTATAACAGCACGGGATCCAAGAAATCCAATGAATTTAAGTTGATAATATATGGGATTGGCTTGTTACATGTAAGTTAATTCAATGAAATTTTTTGTACGACATATTGCTCATGTGAACTTATGAATTAATAATTTCAGAGAATTATTACGTCCCTCTATGCATGGTATAAGTAATTATCCCATCCAGCTGGAAAATGGGAGATGTCTGGTTTCAATCCAGATATAAGCCTATTGATTTCTCACATTAGGCATATGACAAAAAAATTTTACTCAACGGTAACACACGAACTAAAATGTGAGTCAGATTTGGTCGAATAAAGCTAATGGCTTTCTCCAGTCATCTTTTAAGAAGGCAAAATGTAAAGAAATATCAAATTTCTCCAAGCATATTCTCGTGATGCAAATGGTTAACATATTCAGCTGGCAACTGGAAGTTCTGTGATTCGAGTTCCGGAATTGTCGAATTCTCCTGTTTCCCAGTTGAATTATTTATTATCACATAAATATACTTATTAAAACAATATTTTTATGATTATTCATTTACGTGGCTACTAATGTTTTTGACTAATGTTTATGAGATTATCGATAGGGGAAGAACTAAGCCACTTTATTTTCAAAGAAATAATATTAGCTAACCAATAAATAATTGCAAAATTCTACTAAATTTTTTTCTGGCTGTGCAAATGAATAGAAAACACCAACATGTAAATTCCCATATTATTTGCGTAGATGACTGTAAAATCATATTACAAAGCAATTTTTGTAAAACAAGATAAATGAGCAAACCCACATTTTATCATTTTCACGTATTAAAATGTCATATATCTGCATGTCTGTATATATACACCTACCAATATAATGGAAACCTGTAATAACCGCAGCATCTTTTTTACGGTATAAAATTGATAATTAGTATACTATAAACAGTTAATTCTTTTATTTATACATTTTTTTTAAGTTTGCAGATGATTCCTCCCGCAAGAATTATAAACAGCTTTTTAATTTAAAACTGTGACATCAATATTTTATTTAAAATAAAATACATTAACTATCAATAATTAGTTTTAAATCGTAATGAGGATACAAATAAAAATAATTTATAAATTTATCATAATAAATAAAAAGTTTTATATTTTATAGCTTATATATATATATATAT